>PNEQ01012247.1:0-27304 GCA_003012365.1 Medauroidea extradentata
GCGCCAAATTTTTTATCGTCTGCAATGTTGTAAGCTGTATTTTGTGCCGGGAAAAGATCGAATACGTCTGACCACTAAAATTAAGTATGATTTCCTCAACAAATAATATTATTTCGCGGCAAACAGCGCTAGGAAACGGACGTGCGCTGCGAGCACCACTCCCGTCGACGGCAAAGTCTATTCTTTGATGCCGATGAAAGGTAGCATAAAAAATATATTTTCCAAACTTGTCCTCGAAAAAAAAAAGGGGGGGGGGTGCGCGGCTTACATGGGTGCGAGTGGTACGAGTACTTCATTCAGGTGTCACTCTATATCCACACCATTTGACCCCTTATTAGCTCTCAAGGCCTCGATGTTAAGAGCTGCACAAATCTCTTCACTCAAATAGTTTATGTAGGGGCAACTTTGAGTTCATACATGTTAAAAAAAACTAACATTGTATTGTTGCAATCACAATATGTGAGGGTAACTAACTTATAAGATCAAGTCAATTAGCCAATCATTAAAATAATATAAGCATTAAAGAACACATATGAAATATTAATTAACAATTATTTTGACTTACCTTTACCACATTGAATATTTATTTTGTACTGAAGCCGGTAGCGGTGCCGGGCTGCATGTGCAGTAGTTCTTTGTCCCACGCGCGCTATCTGCTTCGTGCTTCGGTCGGCTGTCTGTGCCTGTCTATTGGAGATCGAGAATTCGAGATGCTTCGTTCAAGGTCACCGGTGGCGGTTACAGTTATTGATCCACGTGCAGCGCGCACAACTAACGCGTTTCGAGAGATCGATTGTCAGTTATGCGTATGTGTACGAGTGTAAACAAACGTAGTACCAGTATTTCTATTTTCCGTGAAAATATAATCCATATTTTTATAGTTTCTACGAGCTGAAACGTGTTGTGTTGAAGTGAAATCTTCAAGCCAAGATAAACTTAGCCTCGAGTTTTGAGCCGAGTTCGAACTAAAAGTAAATTTTGGCTCGGATTTCGAGCCGAGTCAAACTAGCCGAGGTCGACTCGGCTCGGCTCGAGTTTTCGAACTTCGACCCATCACTAATTTTTCCTTCTCAAGACAGTATCAGTATTGGTGTTGGCAATATCAGACAGTGCCTGAAAACCATATTGGTGTCCGTACACTTTACAGGAGTGCCAGAATTACACAAACTCTTTAAATACCTAACTTTGTGCATTGTACTGACGAGATATTTATTTCAATTGCACATTTTTTTTTCAAAACACACACAATTTCAGCCAGGAATGAATTGTTGGCTGTGTGTCCTAGACAGTCGCTCATATTACCCAATAATTCAGTTTTAAATGTCAGTTTACCTTGATTTTAAAATAGTAGTGTGTAACTTAAAGGTGGCCACCCCTTTTATTTTCATAAGTATTGAAGGTATCAACTGGTTGGCTGTATCACTGTTGGTTTGTCAGTCTTACTGTCTTAAATATCCTGAGTTTTTTTTTTTTTTTTTTTTTTTTTTTTTTTTTTTTTTTTTTTTTTTTTTTTTTTTTTTTTTTTTTTTTTTTTTTTTTTTTTTTTTTTTTTTTTTTTTTTTTTTTTTTTTTTTTTTTTTTTTTTTTTTTTTTTTTTTTTTTCAGTTTACATCGATCAGTGTTCGGTTTGTGGGGAAATTAAAGAATTGATTTTCAGTGGTGAATTACTCTCTTATGTATTTCCTGCTTAGTTTTTCACAAGGAATCACGTGTCGGAGTTTATCTATGTTTTTTGTGAAACGTCCTGTATAATTGTTTCCTATGACTGTTACCTTTGTACTACATTTTATTTAGAAACACAGCCGAGTGCCTCACCAGTAGGGCCAATTCCGTGTATGGACTCTGTACTAACTAGCGATCACAGGAAATGTGCCCGTAAATATATTTTGTACGTGTGTATTATTATGTGAAAATGTGTTTATTATGAACGTTAGTTCAGTAGTTAGTAGTTAGTAGTGTTTAGTAACAACATGACTGTTAGTAACTTAAGTTGGGATTAATTTAACAGACTAATTTTTTGCCACAAGTAAATATTAATAATAATAAACAAACATGATAAATAATCTTTGGTGGTTGGTTCACTAGCCTGGAGATGCAGCCAATACACAAAACCACGCTTCCAGAATACATAATTACACTCCCTACACATTATCTCTGTATCTAAATAATTAGGCTGGATGGTACTAGTAAATAACCAAATCTAACCTAACCATGATCTTTGATTGCCAGAGCCGTCGTCAATTAACAGACCACGACCGACTCTGACAGCACAAGCTACGAACATCTAACCACCCCTGCCTAAATAAAACAAATGCCCTTCTGTCGCAAGCCCCTACTAAAACTAACCTCAAAATAACTAATTACACTAACCATTAAACAACTATGGGGGCGGGGCGTCCACCAAGCGACTTGTGACAAACTACATTGTACTTCCTCAATGAAGTTAACCTAACCTTAACACAGCTACGTGACCTAAAAATAAAAGAAGGGGGGACGCAGAGCTTACACAACAACTCACTTGCATCTGAGAGAGGCAGACCTACTCAAAAATCCGGGGATCTAAGTTTATGTAGTCCTTAAACAGGACCTGGTTTCTGCCTGTACTAATTTTGTAATCCTTCATTAGATTAAAGCTAAACTATAAATAACAAAAGACAAAGTAAATAAAGGGGACACTTTACATTCTGAGAAGAGAGATGTAAATATATTTGCTTTTTCTGTTTATTTAATAATAAATAAAAATAATGTATAACAAGCAGTCTTAAAAGGACAGGTACAACAATTTAGTTAAATAATGTAGTGTAACTTATTAAAGATTTTGCAAAACAAAGTAATAACAATGATTTCTTTAGATCAGTGTATAACGGTTAAAGGCCAGTTTAAAAAGGTACACTTATATTGGTTTAAAACTGTTAATACATAAAGTTAGACCAACGTAAATTAGAAATTGGAAAGAATACTTAAGGTTTTGGCTGTCCAGCCACTTCCAGATGATACACCTTTTGCCTCGTACTCGTACAATTGGAAAAAGTCTTGGGTGCTTAGTCTTGATAAACAATCTGCGTCGTGATAAACTTGATTACGGTATCTGAGAGACAGTTCACATTTTAAAAACAGATACTGATTTGTAACAAAAGCCGAAAACATTAACTTTCAAACACAGGCGAACTACGACATTTAGCTACCTAATTTAAACTAAGAAACTACATGACTTTTAAATGATTAGGCCACCTTTGCGGCCATAGCACTTGAACTCTACATGGTTAATTCACCATACCTACTCCCAAAAGAATAGAATGACTCTCACAGTGTCCGCCCGCGTGACTTTGCGTCTCCATCTGAGAATTCGATCCAAGAAACACATACAGAATCATCTCCCGACAATGAAGTTCATTCCTAAAATAAAAACTGGCCTGCTGACGTTTATGATCACTGCGCTAATGTTTCTCCGTACGGGACGTTGAAAATAAATATAACCTTCTCTGAACGATGTTGAACAAACTCCCAGTGTGACAGTACTGCCAACTGGCAATGACGTCAACTACCTCAGGTGTACCAACAAACATAGAGCTGAGGACGAGAAAGAAAACAGTAGACTATCGTCACTCGCGCACATCTGTTCCTAACATAGGCTATTAAGTCATAAAAGCTTGCGTGGTTTGTGCAGTTACCTCAACGATTGTAGTGAACGTGTTGGTACAAATACAATGCATATGGCTTGTGAATAACAGAATAGCCTCAGCTTTATTTACTTGCAGGTGTACTGTGACATTATCAATAAACTGCAGACGAGTGTTTAAACTACAGATGTTTTTATAACAACAGGGTGCACGTGTGCACCAAGGCTCGAGTCGCTCTAAGTGAAAACAAGATAACCGCATCGTAATAAGAAAAGCTTTACCATTAACAGGCTCTCGGCCCAACTAAAATTAAATGTGGATCCGAACAAAATATAAAACCTAACCTTAATTTTTATGGATGCGACATGCAGGTACTTCACCCAGCTGTACAGGCATTAGTGGATGAGCTTCCTGCCGAGTTTCTTAGGTGAAAACTTCCTGCAGAGTTGCTTAGGCACTCCTGGGCCACCTCCTTAATAAGGGGGCTATAGAACATTCCTGCCTTTTGGACTACCTCCTGAATAAAGGGGCCATAGGTCATATTCCTACCTTCTCTGGACTGCCTCCTGAATAAGAGGGCCATAAGTATTTCTTCTACCTTCACCTGAACTACCTCCTGAATAGGGGGCCAGAGGCAGATTTTCTGCCTTCTCTGGACAACCTCCTGAATAAGGAGGCCATGGGCCATTTGTCTTAACCATATCTTCTTGCCTAAGCTGCTCAATGGGGTAGCCAGAGTCAGCATATCTGCATATGGCTCATGACAAAGCCTTGCTCAGTATACAGGATGTTCACAAAAAACACAGACAAATCCGGCCTTATAAAAAATAAAGCAGGAAATATGTAAAATAATTTGTAAGAAACAGTAATATTAAGGAAGTAATTCACCTTTGAAAATCAAATTTTAAAACTTTAATTTCCCCACAAACTGATTACTGATGGACAATAACTGACAAAACTCCAGATATTACTTCATTAGAATAAGACAGACAATCTAACATTAATAGTCAGTTGATACTTTACACTCTTAGGAAAATAAAAGGGGTGACTCTTTAGTTTCTGACAACATTTTTAATGTCACGATAATCTGACACTTCAAAGTGATAGTAATAAAGAAAGTCTCTTGTTGTGACTGTCCAGGATGCAGAATTTTCGTGAAAAATGCACATGAATTTTGGGCGTGGTGATACAGAGCCTAGTAGGTAGGCAACTCTGCGAACATGATTTGTTCTATCCTGCCACACCGCACTGACAATGGTGGAAGTTCACTATACATTATCGTTTGCCATACTTTAAATATCTTGCATAACCGTAACCAACACTTTGTGCTTGGCTGAATTTCTGTGTGTGTTTAAGTAAAAGTGTGCAATTGAAACAATACGTGTATTTTATTATTTTGTTAAACTGCTCAATACAGCACCAGCACTACACTAAACATTTGCATGCCTGTTTCAACACAAATGTAGTGTACGATAATGGAAATGGGTGGGGTAGTCTCTTCTTGAGTACGTTTTATGATTTATGTTAAAATGTGTTTTTTGTTAATATGTTCCATTAAATCTTCAAGTATTAAACACACAAATCATTAAAATAAATTTTTTCAAGTTAGGGTTTTAGCCTTAAATGTCACGTAATAGTAAATGAGAGTTCATGTTAGGTAACAAAAATATTTATTACAATAAAATGTTGTGGTGTGTTTAACAACACAGTGCTGCTCTGCTTGTGGTATTGTTTTCACATGATTGAGTGGTAATTGACCTTTAGGAACTCTACATTAAAGACAAGACAGATACAACTCTATGATGGAGGGATAAGGAAAGTAAGTTAAAGGTTTCGACGTATTACTACTGACATGAAATCACCGTACTGATATGAGATTGTAATGTAGGAGCATTTTGGAACCTAACATTTGACTACAGTTTTACTGCAGGGCTGTTCTGGTACCGATAAATTCAAACCGTCAGATATGGTATCAGAAATTTGTGCACTTAATGTTTAAATTCCCAGTATTATAACCAATATTTTGATCTGAACCTGAACCTGTGCAGCTAAGACGATATTGTTTTCAGCCGTATTTGGCTTGGTGTGCTATTTGTTTCTATTAAAATAAGCACAGTTTTAAAATAGTTTTTTTCTAATGTATCTAAGAGTATGTGGTTATTTTTTAAGCAAAATTAGATGTGTTACACACTGTTGTGTACTAAACATGTAGCCATGAGCCACCATTTGCAATTACTGAATTTTTTCTTGTCTGTGTTTATAGAGTATTTATTTAATTATTATTTTTATTTAAGATTACCTCAAAAGTACTTTATTTTAGTAGTTTCGTGTCCAACCAACAACACCGTGTGTGTTTTTTGTTGCTGTAGTTATCATTATATAGGTTTTATGTTAGGATACAACTGTGGTGAAATTATTAATGTCCACTTGCAATTAACAGATAGTAAGGATGGGAAAACTATTTACATGTTAAATTTAACTCACCATAAGTAGAACCACTTATTTTTGGTGAAAAGAATTTGCACCAACTTGTTTCATTGCCTTACGTGCTCATCTGTACTTCAGCTCTGATTCATGGTTATTGACGTGTTTTTTTTTTGGAGGCATCATGTATTTGACTTTGCCAATAAGAGAAAGTTGTACTGTGACATCACACGTCTATGATTTGCTGGTTGAACACCATGATGCTTAGAGTAAAAACATCCAATCACTGACCACGAAGCAGAGGTACATTTGTGCCGTAAGGTATTGTAATGCGTTGGTCAAAAGTGCATCTCACCTAAAATCAGTGGCTGTAACCATAAGCAACACGCAAGGCTGTTTGCATTATTTTTCATCTTTGGTTTTCGAGAGGGGGCACATTATTGAGGTCATACAGTACCACAAACTTCAAACGGTACCTGGACGTGCAATCTCCTTTTGAAGTGGTAGAGCTTAAAATTAAAAATTTTTTTTTCTCTATACATGTTACACAGTTTTCAACACAACATTCTGGCTGAGGAAATGTATCTATCAATGCCACAGTAGCAAGTTACTTTACAAATTTAAATGACTTGGTGGATGTTGGTTTTTCATCTATTCCTGACGACAATTTTAAACTGAAATTGCATGACGTTACCAACAATGCCAAAATTTAAACCATACATAACCATCACATGCCCATGTATGTTTGAGTCACTATCTTGTTTGTGGTTCGTAGAATTTTATTTTTCTTAATCGTTAGTGCTAAGACTTAAACGTTCAAAATTAAGGCAATTACAATTTTCTTCCATGAAGTGTTTTAAAAATTAAGTTTTTGATTTTTTTTACTTCTGCAAGTATGTAATTTTTCCTTCTCAAGGCATTATCAGTATTGGCATCGGCAATATCAGACAGTGTCTGAAAACCATATCTACTCCCCTACGCTCTACAGTAGTGTCATAATTACACAAACTGTTTAAATGTCTAACTTCATGTATTGTACAGACGAGATATTTATTTCACTTGCTCATTTATAATTTTCTTTTTCATAACTCACTCAAATTCAGCCAGGAACATAATGTTTGTTATGGTTAAGGTACGGCACATTATATGTTTAATGAACATCCACCATTGTCTGTGCGGCGTGGTGTGATAGAGCAACTAGTGTTCGCAGAGTTGCCTACGCACTAGCCTCTGTGTCACTACACCTAAATTTCAGGTGCATTTTTAACTGAAACTATGCATCCTACATAGTCACTACAAGAGGACCTTTTTGTTACTATGGTTACATTACTCAATAATTCACGTTTAGATGTCAGATTATCCTGACGTTACAAAAGTTGTAAGTAATTTAAGGGTGGCCTACACTTTTATTTTCGTAAGGGTTGAAGGTATCAACTGGAGTTTACTATTGGTTTGTCAGCCTTATTTTCATGAAGTAATATCCGGAGTCATGTCGGTTTACTTTGGTCAGTGTTTGGTTTGTTAGGAAATTAAAGTTTTTAAATTTGATTTTCAAAGGCAATTTACTTCCTTAATATTACTGTTACATACAAAGTGTTTTATAAATTTCCTGCTTTATTTTTCTTGAATATCCTGCCGCTGTTTGTCGGTGTTTTTTGTGAACATTGTGTATAATACAGCGTTTGACAAAGCCTAACACAGTATAGAGACAGCCTTATTAATTTATTAATTAAATGTTAAATTTATTTAACTATTCTTTCTGTGAAACCACACAATCTTAAGCCAGTTTGCACCAGTATGTGCCAGTTCTAGAATGTTGTCATACATTTCCTCGGAAAGACTCTGTCATTAACATTGTAACTTATTCAGGTACACATACCAGCCTGTAGTGTTACATTGTCAGTCAAGTAATGTTATCAGCAGCAGAGCCATGTTATTCAGAGAGGCTATGGTAATGTTGTAGCTTCTCCAGGATCAGGAGTGATCACTGCATTATCATTACCGCCAGCAAGGCCTTACTCTCATCCAGTATTTAAAGGCCCTATGGGCCCTGTTGAATTAGTTATATTCACCAGCATATGTCTTGCTCACGATGCATGTTGTATTTCATGTTGTAAATGATATATTTCTAGGTCTTCACAGAATTGTGACTGACTGAAACCTTGATTGTAGACCTTGTGAAATGACTACCAAAGTGTTGTTTTCATATGTGTATAAAATTATTGTAATGTTTTCTATTCTTGAATACATGTATACTGTGAAATTTAACTTCTTTTCCTTACTGCTTTCATAAGATCATGTTTTGTACTTACCTCCGACATCTGCCTTGTCCTATTTTATGTAATATTGTATCCCTGTGTTACATTGCTAGAGTTCATCTGTGTTGTCTCTCCCAGAAGTCACTGACTGGATCAATGTTAACTAGAATACAGATAACTCTAGAAGAGTAACCCTACCTTCTCATGCTTTCTCTTAAGAACCTGCTAGAGGTAAACAATGCTCTCGCCCTTATCAATTTCGCAACCACCAACCACTAACACTTAGCACATTTTTAGCGGCTACAATATGTAATAAAAATTACATAAGTATATCATATGTTTATAGCAGAGCTACTAATTATATCCTAGTGTTATTGTGTCAAAAAAAAATAGTTCTATACAAATTGCAGACCTACAAAACTAAGGATATTAGAGATTACAGTCATAGTGAAGCAAAGAATATAAGTCATTGCCGTCTTTTCTTGATTACAAATTCACCAAATTATAATTAATTTTAGTATTGAATTCAAATGAAAATATTTTAAGGGATAACAGGCGAATGTTCCAATTTTTCGGCCATTGTCTACAGTTAGTTAACATCCTGGCCTATGTACTGCATTTCTTGTAATTCGTTCCTGGAGTCGTTAGTTTTGCAAGGAAGCCTTGTTGATATTGTTTGTATATATGGTTAACATTTAATCTAATAAATTTTAGAAATCTCAATTTAATTAAACACATTTTCAATGAAATCCAAATACTTGATCACCAAAAATATAAATGTTATAGTTTATTGTTGTGATTAATGAATTGCAACAGAGTTGATATTTGGGATTTAGTATCAATTATAAAGGCTGTTAAATATCAAGGTAAATAAGCTTATCATTGAAAGTTTACTGTAAATACTAACAATTTTGCACATCACTGAAAAGCATAAGGTCATCACTGGAGATAATGTAGTACATGTGTTCAATGTCAATAGCTTAACTGCAGCTTTTATGGCAGATAACTTGTCAGTGGTTCAATTTGACAGCCATCATAAATTCAGTCTCATCAACTGTCTAAATGAACACAGCAGATTTCAGTACTGGTCGCTACGGCATCGGATGCAGCATTTAGTCTTTATGTATTTAGTGGTTTATAAACTTGGCCAACACATGTAACTTAGCCAACTATAAGAATGTTTCTTTAGGAGACACATCCTGTATTTGAAATGTGAGTAAGGTGATGAATGGTATTTACAATGAGTTAGGAGGTAAGTGAAAGAACCTTGTGTTATGATGTGTGTTGCATTGTCTAGTACCTATAATCTAATTTAGATTAAGTGAGATTGTGTAACTGTACAAGGTGGACTTGTATTTGGGAAGACCCTGACGCATGTCCTCATTGTCTACTGCTATGAAGCTGCTACTCATTCTGCCCGTTTCATATTCTTACTCCTTACATTAATCCAGTCAATCCTAACTATCCCTGCCCATATCAGTGCACTCTACCTTGATGCCAATTATACTTAGAAACCTTCTAACCTTTCCCTCGTTATCCCTTCATTCCTTAAACCAAGGGCAAGGACTTTTGAGTACTAATTTTTCTACAAGATGTCTTGCCGCCTGTAAGTACGCTACCCGGAGCATAGAGGAAGTCAATACAAGACGGAGGACCCACCCCTTGCGCTCGCGTCGTCTCTCATTAGGCGAGTGGCTGGCCAATCATTGCAGACCACCCTGAAGAGGGTATAAAAGAGGTAGCACGAGCCACCGTAGTCAGTCGTAGCCCAACTGTCACTCAGTTCCAGTTCACAATTTCTATTGCAACTTGCATACAGCTCCAGGCTTGGAAGACCAGCGACCCCTTCCAGAAGCGCCCCCACTGCTGTCATCAGCCGCAATTCATTTGCCACTCACTACAGTAGCAGTTCACCTACCACTACTGTCAATAGCAATTGTTGTTGTTTAAGGTTCAGAATCTGGTGTGGTAGATTTATCTACTCCCACAGTACCTCAAGTTACAGCTCCAGTCTAGGAAGACCAGCAACCGCCAGACCCCTTTCAGAAGTGCCCTCTCATGACCGTGAGTGCCATCTCAGCCAGCTACTACAGTACGCCGTCCACAAGCCAGTTTCTGAGGCATCCAGGCCCGCATCTATGACTCCCCACGGGAACTAGTGCTCTTGAGCCTTTACTTCTACATGCCCTTCAGGCTTTTTAGGCACAGGGTATTTTACCTATTGTTGGCTTATGCCAATAAACCATGTTCATTCCTAAACCTTGGTCTTTTGTTTATTCTACGTTCCATGCCCTTTGTTGGCCATCCTATCCCATCTATCCGACAACCTTCTTGAGGCTCTTGCAACCCAGTGCCCTCTAGGATTGCCCCGGGAATTTGGTTTACGGTCTGTCTTATGAATTCTGACACCTAGGAGGATGTATGAGCTGCACATCTCCTTGATTTTCATATCACACTCTGGAGGCGGCACATCCACTGTACACTTCCCGAGCAGTGACTGGTTTTTTCTTTTGACTGGGAGAGTTGAAAACAGACTTACGGATGTGCTGAGGCGAACTTCCAGTGTTCCTCTACAAGTCCGCCTACCCAGCGCCAGTTATAGTTCCGCCTAGCCACTGCTTTTTACGCCATACCGGCAATCCTAGAAGGTACCGGCTACCACCATCCTCTCAGCAATAGTGCTCAGTCTCCTTCTGAGTATTCTCAGGCTATGTTTAAAAGATCTTGAAGGAAGCTAAAGGCTAGGCAGGAGTTTGCCAAACTTCTACGGAAGGCACTGGAAGTTAAGAATCCTGTGACAGGTGTACTGGATTCAAAAGGACGTCTTAGCCGTTGCCTGACGTGGCACCCCTCGTAATGGCCACACCATAGTTAGTCTATCTTTGCAGTCCACTAGTGGGTCTGCTTTCCTTCTCACCCTCTCCTCTACTCCAACTCCCGTCTCAACCCCATCCTCACCCAATGCACACCCTTAGAGGCAACTCCCTACCTCAGCTCCTTTGTGCCCTCTCGTTCAGGGGATTAACACCCTTATTGTTGGAACCTCCTCCAATCCTCCTTCAGCTCCACCTGCTGTAGGGACTCAGCCTCTAGTGCAGCAATAGTTTCCCACACTGGACGTCATTGCTAGGTGGGTAGAGTCCGATGAGGGAAACGGCGGACGTTGTCTTGGAAACAGCTCGGTCTCCCAGTGTAAGCTTCTGGCCACCATACCCCTGCACTCTCGCCGACACAGTTCCTGTCCTCACCTGAGTCAGCCCAAAGTAGATTTGTGGCTTTGGCCATTGCAATCTCAGTTTTCTCTGGTTTGTCATTATTACTTCAGGTAAATTTTGGAATAGTTATGTAACAATGTGCTTGGCTGATACCTGCCCCATATTCTGTTTTTGTTTCATTTTGAGTCACCATTTAAAATGACCTTGCTGTCGACAAGATGCAAAGCCCTCTTACCGTACCTTACTTTAATTCAGCTAAAATCTTAAGTCCCTACTCCTTGGCACTGACCCTGCAAGTAAAGATTGTTTTTAAATAGACTAACATTGGCTCCTAATATTACATACATAATTCATTCACCACTTGGCAGCAACAGTATCTGAAGGAAGATTATGAGTGTTGGCAAGGAGGCAGCTTCTGTATCTCCAAGCCCAAATCAGGTTTCCATCTGACTTCCATTTAGATTGTCTGTAAAAATCTGGAACTAGCTTTACAAGACAAAGGGATCACTACATTAAACTGCGTTTCACAAGATTCAAACAATTCTATGAAACATATAGTTTAGAATGATTCACTCATGCAAATAATTATTGTGTTGATGAGTACTCATCCTTGTATTGTCAGGTATGACTTCCAGAGGTAAACAAAAACGTAAGTTGCTGTAGATTGGACAGCAGACGGGATAGTGACAAAATACAGGTAAAAATGATTATAGTAAATGGTCCATTGTGTGGGACTATAGTAGTGGTTTACTTTCTGAACCTAGAAAAGAATATACAGAACACTAGATTCTTGTAACTGACATGATAGACTTATTGGAGTCTTAGAGAAACTTGAAAATGAAAATTTGTGAATGACTATCGTTTATATGTAGTGGGGAAATCTGGACTTTAGATAGCAGTGTTTTATTTGCAGGACGGAGATTCTTGCTCCATGCAGGTTCGTAAGAGGGGTGTTTTTGACATTGCACCTGGTAGCTCCAAGCACTTTTAAAATTAATTTTTTTCATGCCTACATATATGTAATACAATAGTATTATAAATTTACTAGAACCATTGCTATCTCAGTGTTAAGAATTGCCACCAATTCTGTTGGATCAAGCTTCAGGTTTTATAGGTAATATTTCATTGTTTTTGTGGAATTGGTTATTTGCAGGTACAGTGCAGCTCACTATGTGAGCTCAGGTCCTGGATATGCATCAGTTTATGTGTAAATTCTTTTCATAATATGACGTAATAATACTCTCTATGAGTGTACATGATGTTTCTGAATAATACACAATCTTTGTAGGTGATTCCTTGTAAAAAAAAAAAGCAGAAAATATTAAGTACTTTTTGTGTCTGAACTTAAAATTAATAAAGAAATAAGCTTAAAAAATTTAATAAGAAAACTGTATTTTCCCAGAATATCAGTAACTTAATTATTTGTAAAGATAATGCTTTGAACATTTATTATGCTGTATGCCTCTTCTAAACCATAGCGAATTCTGGGAAATACCTTCCAACCTTGTAAAAAAAAAAACAGGAATTGCCACCCTCTACTTGCATGTAGGACCAAGCGTTTTCATTCAAAATCCACTTAAGTATTTTATTTAGTATCACGTAACTTAGAGCATAGGCAATATTGTGTATATATGTAATTTTTTGTTTTCAGTGCACAGACAACTATGGATAGACACTGTAAATAATTTCTACCGTACACTAATTAGCTTGCCACACAAATCCTAAGTGTCTTTCAAACAAATACCTTATAATACATATTGTGAATGGCTTTACAAAAGGCAGTATGAGATTAGTTTTCCTGGTTTTTCACCTTGTTACAAATTCTTAATTTTATTTTCATTATACATTGTTGTTGGAGCAGTAGTGTTGTAAGTGTAAAGCAATGTTATATTGTGCTTTACACAAGAGTTTGTGATGCTTGTAAGACATGAGTACTCATTTGAGAAGACAGGGCCAAAATTTGTCTCTTTGTAATACAAATCGGTACAGTTTAATTTTTTGTATATTGTTGTTATAGTACCATTATTTAGCTTTTCTTTGTATGGTTTGTGCACTAAGAAATATTACTACATGCTTATATTGCTTGGTATTTTCTGTATTGATGCAATCACAGCCACCATTAATAATTTATTTTAAATAGTTAATGTACTTTTAACTTTTTTTTTTGTTGGGTACTGAAGTGCTAAGAATACATACTTACTTTTTGGTTTTGCAACAATTTTTCAACTATCATTACGCTGTGCATTTACCATTGTTGCAGTTATCCCCAAGCGAAGTCGGCCAAAGTCTTTAGCCATTTCCACACCAACAAAATTGTTGTCTCTTGAAGAAGCTCGTACCAGAGCTTTGCTATCCTCTGGAAAAATGGAGCAGGAATATATTGAAGTTGGAGGAGGGCCATCAAACCTGCCATCAAAGTATCATACAGTGTTAGAGCTTCCAAGTTCAGCAAGGAAGCGAACTGGCTCCAAACGTTCACCCCTTGGCTGGAAATCTCTCTTCACCAAGTCTGTACGAAAGACCTCTAGAACATCTGCACAAAGAAAAGCTTCTACTCCTTCGGATATATGTTTGCCGCAGGTGAACTCCCAGCTTGTTTATACAAATAGCTGTCTTTCAAGGCATTGTTTACTGGAACTCTACTTTAGTGAAGTAGGTCCAGAGTTTGTTTCTGTACAAGACATAACTAATATGTTCATGCTTTTTAAAATCAGATTAGTATGTGTAAATGCCTGTGTACAATTCTAATGTCCATTACTGTACACACTGGATCAAAATACTTTCTAGTTTCTCAAAGGGAATATTTTTAATTAAAATTAATGCATGACTGATTTTTATCATTACCTCTAAATTCATCATACAGGTTTTAATTTTATAAACAGTGCTACTAAGTTAGTCATGTAATGTTCTTTCTCATTTTCACGTATTGTAAAAAATTATCTTTGGTCAATCTCTTTAGTAGTTCTAAAAAAATCACTAGGTAATGTATGATTTAAATTGTTTTCTGTTCTTTGAAATGGTCTATATCTTCTTTTGCAATAATAATTTTTATCACTGAATGTTGTCTTGAGTGAAATACTTTTCATGCAAGAAATTATCTTTATTTATTAACGTTTAACAAAGTAATACTTGGGACTGTCGGAAATACCTAAAACTTGGCAGGGAGGAAAAGTAGTTGGTTTAGCTCAATGAAAATGAATCAGTTGCAAGCAATGTTGATTAAAAATATAATCAGTAGTCCACTGTGATGAAATACATTATATATAATGTTTTTCTCTGTTTATGACAGTTCAAAATTTATTGAATATTGGTAAAAACATAATTAACTCGAGCGTCATGAAGATTGTTAGACGTTTTAAAATGACTAGGCCGTATTTAGCTGTAATTGAGCACACAGAGCAACCATTTCTCCTCAACTTCTCATTGCCTTAGTCATCTGTGTAAGAGAGGAAGGACAGCACAGTCTATGTCATCATCCTCTACCTCAACATGCATGTAATGGGATAAATCCAATTCACCTCTGGCTGTGCCTCTTTCATACCAAAGATGCAGATGACCTGTTGTGTTCTGTACTCCACAATATCCACCCCACCCATTCTTCTGAGCAGAGCCTGTGATATGAACATTTAAAAATTCCATAACCTATTAAATGACTTTGGGACACTGAATAAGTTTGTACAACAATTTTCATATGTTACAAGAAATCATTTAATTAACAAATGCTTGTCTTTTAAATTATTATAATATCCATTTATATAACATTTTATATGGGACTAAGAATGCTCCATCTGGTAAAAGAGGAAATGTTATGTAGGGGTAATTTTATTTTGAAAAAATACTTTACAGATAAAAAGAATGAAGTTTATTAGGTAGGGAAATGTTTTGAATAGAAGTTTCACGACGAGGTTCTACTGTATTGACATTTTATTTCATAAGTGTGTTAGTTTAACTCTGGCTTGAATGAAAACATTCATAAAATTTTTGTTCACAATATTGAGTAATAATTTCAAAACACACATATTTATTTTTGTTAAATCTACTTGCATGTGCCAAAAACTATACAGTACTCAATGGTTACACTTCCATGTGATTGTATTTGTGTATATGTGCATATGTGGGTGTGCATATTCACAATAAAGAGGAATAGTGAGGGGGGGGGGTATAGGTTAGCCTGGGCTCAGAATTCCCTAATAGGACTGGTGAGAGGGGCTGGCCATCCCTGGAGCCAGCCACATGCCTGGTTGTGGGCATCAGAAATTTCCTCTATTTTCATGGTGTGTCTCTGCACCTTATGTCTGCAGAGTTGGTTGTCTTGCCTGGAGGCCTTTTTGCAGGTGTACCATATGCTTGCCCTGCAAGATTTAACTCATTGTTGCCTTGTCGCCACCATGTTTATAGAGGCTGTATGCTCTTTTTGTAGGACCTGAAGCTTGGGTACTGTTACTGGCAACCTAACAGCTTCTAACTCCTACTGCTGTGTGCGTGTAACTGTCTAATTGTGAACATCAAACTTTTTCCTTTCTTTCTCTTTTTTTATAATTATCTAAGGAAGGAATGTTGTGATTTTTAAGAGTGTATTAATTTAACTATTCTGTATATGCTTTTCACCCAGCTTGGTGATACCTGTACTGCATTTAGGCAACTACCTGCTCTAGCCTCAATCGGGTAACCCTCTGCAATGACTGATTTTAATAGACATAAGAAGTACAGAACACATTGCAGAAGCTGTCTCTTTGTATCTGCCTCGCTCTAATTCTAGGTTAGTACAGCTCCTAACAGGCCTAACAATCTTGTCCCTTTACTAGCAATAATTTTATTCAAACAGTGGAATGTGTTGTTTATACCTCTATTCCAGACTGCTTGGTCCGTGCCACTAGGGCTTAGATCGTGTCTGGTTAGCCAAAGAACACTTATTGTCACATTGTACAGAGTAACGGTGAGTTCTGAATGTTGGTCACTTGACTTTTGCAGTCCAAAAGGTGTAAACTGGCCCACAACTTAATTTGCATTATTTTTAATTTAATGTCTTTTTGAGTCATGCACAAGTTCAGTTTGAGAACTCCAAATTATCATGTTATTTTCAATATCTTTTAAAAAACTAAATGTTAAAATATAACAAAAAAAAAAACACTGGTAAAAATTGTTGATGAAATTTTTTAGCACTTAAAATTTTATGTTAGTAATAATATTAATACTGGTAAATTATAGTAGTTTTTTTTTTTTTAATTTTCTAAAAAAAATCACAGAGTAGTGCAAAATTACGGCAAAATTATTAATAACCATCTTAGAAGCATTTTGAAAAAGAAAATTTTTTCAGAACATGGTTTTCGTCCTGTACGGTCCCCTGCCCCATTTTACTCCCTCCACTTACTTGTGTGTGTGTATGTATGTGTGTGTGTATATATATATATATATATAGAACTTTAATTATCTGGGTGCGGATTAATCTTTTGATTATTATTTGTGCACTGAATCTCAAATTCTTTTACAAGACATTATAACACATCCTAGAACATTTGATGCACAGTCATAGATACTTGACACATTTTCATTACCATCAACCTATGAATTCTGGATACATTCACATTGCCACTAACCTGAGTACTTGATACATTCTCTTCACAGCCAATTTATAAGAGCAGTAAACATGTAAGAATTGGAAGAATGTTAAATGGCATCTTATTGTTGCCAACTTATTAGTACTGTCAGTTGTAGCACATTTCAATTATAGCAGGATTCAATTAGTTTCCAGTGTTTTATGTCCACAAAGTATCAAAAAATTGTTAATGTGTGCAGTCTTTGGCAAATGAACCGTCTGTTTTGTACGGACAATCTGGATAAATAGAGTGTAATGTACCTAACGTTAATTGACACTGATAATCTGTGTTTTACTGTTTTTGTGCATATACATATTTGTAGTATATATACAGTAAAATAATGTTTGTTAATTAATGTCTGGTAATTTACAGTCTATTTGTCCCAGATCTTCTGTTCAAAACAGCTTATCTGTGTATGTTAATTAATGTCAGGTTATGATTAGATAAGCTAAAAATACATGGAAAATATGTTACTGTATACATATTCCCGATCATCTGCTCGAAACATAAAGTACATTTGCCAATGGTTTTGCACATTAATCGTGTTTAAACACTTTGTGAACATTAGACACCAGGAAATACTTGAAACTACTACAATCTATAGTATCGAAATTTGGCAACAATGAGACATCATCCAACTTTCTTTTTATTCTTACATGTTTACCTGTCTCATAGGTTGGCTGTGGTGAGAAAAGTTTTCAAGCATTCAGGTTGGTGGCATTGATAATGTATCCAGCATTCATGGGTTGGTGATAATGAAAATATATGAAAAATATCTACCTGTCTATGGTATGGTGATGCCTTGTAATATAATTTAAACAAGTGTCTGTAATTTAGTGGGTGTGTTTATTATAGAATTAGGAAGCTTCAGTTAGTGATCTTGCTATTATTTTACAATTTGGATTGTTTGTTTTGTTATCTGAGGAAATATAATCATAAATTGAATCTTATAAATTATTTATAATTTATTATTTAGCTGTTAGTTTTCAACAAACATGCATTTCAAGGTAGTGATTTCGAGAATCTGCACATAAATAATCAGCCGATTGGTTAATCTGCACCCAGATAATAAATGTTTTACTGTGTGTTGTGTTTGTTTATGTATATGGTCAAACCTTCGTGAGCACATGTACAATAACCCACCAATGATTCATCGCAATTGGATGAATAGTATAGGAATTAATACATTACAAACCGACATTCATTTTCATATGCATTTGCTATTCCATTTCTATGTTTACCAACAGTGACCTACTGAGCAGGTAGCAGTGACCACATACTTGACTAGACGTGCACACTAAAAACACAATATGCATATGGTTACTTTTTCTTAAATATATTAAATTTATTATATTTTTCCAAACATTAAACCAGTGTTCTGGTACCACATACTTGCATATTGGTCTCATAGAAATCTAAAAATAATCTTAATTGCAATCACATATTAATTTATAATGAAGTTAAGTATCAGTCATAGCTTTGAAACATATTACAGCTGTTAAAATATATGTGCAAGTTTCAAAACAAAATATATTACATGTTTATACATCTCACAACTTAACTTTACTGACTATGGCTTTCCAACAGGACTAACACCAATTTCTACAGCTGATTGACTTAGGAAACCTGATTTTTCTTCGCAGGGATGAAATCTGTTTCATCTACAACATGGTAATCAACTTCTTGTTGAGTTATTTGTGATATTTTATCAAATCATTTGGAACATGGAAATTTATAACTGGAAACATCTTCATTTTGAAACAGAGTCTTGTAATGAGCCCTCTTATTCCTTGCCTAAAGAATTTTTTTTGCTATTCATATATATAACTTATATATAGATATGCAAATGTGAGTACGCTTCACTCTGTTTCGGCCCCAGTCAGAAGACATTTCAACCTCATTCCTTTCCACAAAACACCACACAACTCAATCAGCAGAATCCTCACAAAAGCTTACTTAAATACATTTGCTGAACTGCTCTTTTCATTTGTCAGTTGACAACTGATCTTGCACTAAGGACCTAGGTGTTAAGCACTGACCAAAACCTCTTCACAGCTGAACTTAAAATTAATGTGTCCTCCCTTTAACAGGGTGTCCACGCGAGGAGAAAATATATGATGTACTAGAAATGTACTGAGATATTTTCTTAAATGAGAATGTGCACGAAAGTTGTTATATACTGAAATTTCAAATGAAGGACAAAGGTGCGAAACTTAATGGTGTTAGGAAATTTGTTAAAAATTCTAAATGTACAAATATCACTAGTACTAATCTGCGAACTTTAAATGATGTGGCACCAAGACATCATAACAGTTGTGTTGTATTGTGACAGACTAAAAGAAGCTGAAGTGTGGAAATTGTGGAGGCTTTCTACAATGGTTTGTATGAGCTCAGAGACGCTTGTTATTGCTCGGGTTCATAGAATGCGTAAATAAGTTATGGTACCAGAGTTGTGCAAGAATTCTCATTCTCTTGCACTGGTTTTAATGCAGCATGGGTTTAGACGAGTATAAGCATGCAAATGTTTTGGAAACGAGTCCATGTGTTTTTGCTGTTTGATATGAGAAACATTCATGCAAATGTTGACAACACTGTAGAATGTGGAACAAAAATGCTGACAGCAAACACATCATTGGCTTGGGAAGCCATTTTTTATTTGTTTTTGCCCTGAAGTTTACTTTATTGGAAATCATATGTTCTAAAAACATTGATTAGCTTTATGTGTTAATAGTTCCTATCATTTGTCACAATATTTTTGTAATGTCACCTATTATAGTTCTGGATTATTAATATTTCTGTCAACATGAAAAATGATTAGTAGTCTATATAGTGTTTGGTGGGATTATTATTGTTATGTTTTTAAATTGTAGGTCTTGTGAAGTTTCCTATGATGATATAGCTAAAATAGGTAATGATATTTTGTACTATTGAATATGCTATTGTTAAAATCGTGATGCATGTGCGACATGGCAAAATATACTTTTAAGTAGGAACAATAGTTCACTTGGGTTATGCCTTATCTAGATGATATGTATAAGGTCGAATGCAGTGTATGTAACATTTTGCTATTAATACTATGGGAGTAGTTTATGTGTGTGTGTGTGTGTGTGTATATATATATATATATACACACACATACACACACATACATACATATATACACACACACGTTCAAATGCAGCAACTTTTTTTTTTCATTCAAAATGTAACAAAAAATATCCATCATCCAAAAGTATGTGAAAATCTCTCAATTTAACTTAATTTCACATCCAACCACTGTCACTACATTTGTGGAGAAAAAATGTTGAAATAACAAATTTATGAAAGTAATAGAAAAATTAGACGTACACTTGGTTCGTAATAAGTCACTTAAACTTTTTTTTTTTTGGTTTGTAACTTTTTATCACTTTTTTCAACAATTTAAATTTTTTGTCAGTATTTTTCAAAATTTGTCGCTGTACATAAATAGCTTACTATAAATAAATTATAATTTGTTATAATTTTAGTGTCAATCTGAAACATGCCCCAGTAAACATATTAAAAATTTTTTCTTTACTTCATCCAAAAAATAAATCTGAATTGATAACAAAACCAAGCTACACAAACGTTGTAGGATTATTGAAGAAACCTGCAGTATAGTCTGTCTTTCATAGGAATTCCAGTTTTTAACATATCTGAAGACTAACATTGTAGAAATTTCTACAATAAAATACTTTTAATTTTTATGTACTGCACAGTTTGAGAGCCAACTGAGTGTGTTTGTGCAAAAAGTATTTGTGAAAGAGGAAAAATTATTGCTTATTACATGACAACCGTGAAAAGGAATGTGAGCACTACTGTCAAAAAATGGAATTCTTACATGATGAACTATAAAGGCTGAAGTCCTGTTTATGATCTCTAATACTATGATTTTAGCCATGTGACAGCATTTTTTCCAGAAAGAGGAGCCTTTAATACTGTAACAAATTTAAAGAAAAGGTAGAGAGAGAATGGTCAATTATCATTCCATTACCAACACCTACTATCTATCTACAAATAAACTGTAAATTAAAATGCGTGAAGAGTACATGTAAGTTGCTGTCACTTACCTTTCAGGCTTAACCTACTCATAACTGAAAAGACTAACTTTGGTGGTTGGTTCACTAGCCTGGAGACGCGGCCAATACACCACACCACGTCTCCAGAATACCTAAATAAACTTTATATCTAAATTAATACTGAGGCAGGGTGGTACTAGTAAAATTACTAAACAAACACTATCCTACACCATGATCTTAGATCGCCAGAGCCGTCGTAAATTTACAGAACACGACCGACTCTGACAACACACAACATAACACGGCGCGGGATAGGCCAGGGTCGGTTCAGGGGAACCAAAGGATGTGCCCAACGTGAGGTTACCTGAGATTGACGTCTGGTGTGGGTCGACGGCCTGTTGGCCATGTAACCTGGCCCTCCTGCCGCTTGTCGGTGTTGGAAGTCCTCGTGGTGGTTTGCGTGCTAGCCTACCTGGCACGCGCTGCTCCCGACGACTCTGATTGCTGTGGTTCCTTAGGGTGCGGAGGGGAAGAAAGTCATTGTTGCCTTTGAGGAAAACACTGACGTGAATTGAAACCAGCGTGGTGGTTTATTAGCTTGAAACACCCTCGAGCAGTGCCACCATTGACCATACGTAAAATACTTGCTCGGAGCGAATCAGTAAAGCTGTGAACTGTGGTGTCGGCCAACAATCGACTTAAGTGAAAAGTTATGAGGGAGGCTCAAATAGCACTTCCCTGACGCGCGTCGATCCCTGAGGCCATGAAGAGACATAAAAAGGTTCCGGTAGACTAAATAAACTATTGAAAACTAAAAGATTACATCACTAAAGATGAGGGATCTTAGGGAGACGTGACCGCACTCCATGCGCACAACCTACTTGCTGCTGACGGGGCGAATACTAACTCAATATGGCGTCAGGCGGGGACCTGGAAGCTCGCGTTCCTGCCAGACGTGGTGGATTTGCTCTTACATTCTAATTTAAACATAAATGCAAAACCAAAAGACATGAAAAAGTAAAGAAATAATTTTAAGAATGTTTCTGCCCATTACATATAGGCCTAAATATAAATATAACTGCCAGTCTTTTGTAGGGCAATCTCTGAAAGCATTGTTAGAATAAAATACGTATTAAATTCAAAAATGAAATACATAATAAGATGCTGCTTGAATTAAGAGAAGACATGCATCAAACTTGCTCTTAAGGAGCATATAAATGTTAAGAACACAAAAGTAAATTAAAACACTCCTGGCAGGCTTTTCTAAGTGTCCTTGCCACCATGATGACTTTAGCAACTGAAATAATATTCAAAATGTTCAAAGCGTTTTTCAAAAAAAAAGTACTGTAAGTAATCATGCAAATCTACAGTGTATTCTGGTATTCTTTCTGATTAACTAACTCACTATTTACACAATGCCTGTTGCAGCTTGGCACCTGATGTGCTTCGTGGCGCGCAGCGCCCCGATGTCATAAACATGTTCACATGGTCTGGGACAGTTTTAGATGTTGTTGAAAATACTAGCAAATACGCTGCGGGCCCTGCAAACGAATTTGACTAGCCCAAAACTGCTAGTTGTAGACCGTAATGTACCTTCATAGGGGGGGACGTTGGTGTTGACGTCTCCACTGATGAAGCACAGTGCCTTATGTCCTGCTGTAGTGGGGGGAGGGGGGAGAGAACACGTGGCCGGGACACGGCCGCGGCAGCCCAAAAAGGACGGTGGCAGAACGGGCGTCCACAGCACACGTCATCCGCCCCCCACTCAGGCGTCCGTTCGGCCGCTAGTGGGACCAGCTGCTCGGAGCACGCAAGGTGTTGCGGGCTCGCAGCTGGTAGTGGCCTGCTGTAGTGGCTGCCGGGAATGCCGCTGCTCTGGGGCGGTATCGTCGCCTCGTTGCCATCTGCTTCTCAGATTCTCCGTAGGTGTCGCTTGAGGAGTACCCGCCAAGGCCATGTGCTGAAATAGCACCTGTTGCAGCCCGACGGTGTGTGTACAGGCGGCCCGTGTGGTCTGAATGACGGGCAGGCGCCTCACAGCCTAAGACAGCAGGGAAACTGGATGTCCCTTCCTCTTGAGCGTCCCCATAGAGTGGTTCGGCCCGCTTCCTGCACCTGTTGGGCGGAGAAGGGACGGTAGGTTGTGTAGATCTCACCTCAGAACATCCTGTGCCGGGAGCCTCATCGTCCATGTTGTCAGTAGGCAGGGCGGGAGTGTCGGCCTGCTGCCTTCCTCGTCTACTAGATGTCCTAAGAATTTGATGCAATCTTTGCCGATATGGCACTTTTGATTTGCGCAGGTCAGTCCGTTAGTAGCTAAGCGTTCAAGCACGAGGGAAAGATGGCGTATGTGGTCCTCCCACGTTTCTGACCAGACGACAACATTGTCGATGTAGGCCAGCGCGAACTCTCCGATGTAGCCGTCAAGAACGTTTACCATGAGTGCTTGAAAGGTAGCGGGTGCACATTTTAACCCAAAAGGCATAGCACAGAATTGAAATCGCCTGCCGTCTGGTGTAGTAAACACGGTTTTGGGTCGATCTTCTGGAGCGACCGATACCTGCCAGTATCCGCTACGAAGATCAAGTGACGACAGTATTTTGGCACGCCCGAGAGCTCCTAGCGCTCCTTTGACTTGAATGTAAGGTGGCGGTGCGCTCTGTGTGACCCGATTAATTGGGCGAAAATCGACACAGAAACGCCACGTCCCGTCCTTTTTAGGGGCTAATGTAATAGCTGAATTATAAGGGCTATGGGTCGGCTCGATGACTCCCTCCGCTAGCATCTCCTGCACTTGTTCCTTGATGATGCGGCACTGATGCGGTTGGTAGCCATGAGGTGGTGTGAAAATTGGTTCTTCCTGTGTAAGTGGAATGTGGTGCTGAGTGACATCTGTTCTACGGAGAGGGTCTGTGGTACCGAAAACATCCCTACGTTCGTCCAACATTCGCTGCATTGCTTCCTGTACTGCTCTGGTACTCCGTGATCGAGCTCATCCAACAGCACGCGTGTGGCCGTGTGGGTCGGCTTGGGGTCCAGATTGTACACGGTACGTCGCTCGTGTTGGCCGAAATGTATTCGACGGGCTGCCGGTTCGACAACAGTATTCTGTTCCGTCAACAATGGTATACCTAATGTTACGTCTTCACGTAGATCTGACGTGACAAATGCTGTTGTGGTTGTGGTGATGTCGTGTATGGTGACTGCGATCTCTGTTTCACCTAGCGCCTCGCTAGTCTGTTGATTTGTAGCCAGTTTAAGTGTACGGACAGCTGTCATTAAATTCTGTGGGTCAATAAATCCTGGACGTACAAAATTGTGCGACGCTGCTGTGTCAATCAGCGCTCGGCATTTGTGTACATTCAGAATGACCGGTATGCGTAGCATGCCATGGTTGAAATTCTATACTTGATTAAGTAGAATTTGTTGCGGTGTCTGAATCTGCATGTTTTGTTTACATGTTGATATGGTTTCAGTGGTTGGTAACACTGTCGGTTGACTAATGTTTTGTTTACATGTGCATTGTTCCGCAGTTGGTAGTTCTGAATGTTGATATGTAGTTTGTTTGTGATGACATATGTCCTGGAGTGTTCCACAGTTGGTAGCATTGTGTGACACAGCATTGTTGACAGACACATTGTGTAGACATACATGACACTGACAATTTGCACTCTGATTATTTACATTATTTACATCAACTGCATGCACATGATTACACTTGTAACATGTTGAGTATTGTTGGCATTTTTCATATTCTGTATAGTTGGCCAAATTACTTCTGAATTTATGTCAAGTCCGGTACTGTTTGTTTTTCCGGGGGTAAAAGCAACGTCCGGCCCCTTTACCCCGCTCTGCCGTTTCCCGACTGGTTCAGCATAGGTTTGCCTGCTGCCTTATTCGGGCACTCAAAATGCCAATGAAAAACATTCCCCTCGCAATAATGTCATGGGTATTTGGGTGGTTTTGAATAATCTGGTTTGACCCACTCTCCCTTAATATTATTATTACGGGGCTGAAATCTGTGGTTACTGTTCTGCTCTGCATTGACTGGTTTATTTTGCTTCTGGTTTTGCTGTTCTGTGCCAGATTTGCGTGGTTCTGTAACATGCGAGAAGGTACGTTCGCGGTCACGACGCGGTGTTTCCTCGACTACATTTTGCTCTAGGACAACAACTGAACGTAAGAAATCCTCCTCGGACACGTGAATAAGGGAAGCTATTTTGAGCTGTTGAGGCTACTACCTCCAAAACTTCGCGTACTGACATCTCCGGATAGTACTTCTTTAACATGCTGATCTTGTTTGTGACAAAGGTACAGAGTGACTCGTTTAATTGTTGTTCTGCTAACAAGCATCTACTGCGTGTTTGTAAGGATGTAAATGTACTACTGAAACGGCGTTCAAAAGCAACTTTAAACTCGGACCATGTTTGACCGTAGTGTGTAATTGCTCGCCACCATGCTTTTTCCTCACCTTGTAACCGCTCGCCCACGCAGCTCGGCCAGTCTGCCTTCTCGACCTGGTAGCGCAGCAGGCGCTGTGTGCAGTCCTGTAGGAAGGCTAATGGGTCTTCTGCTGGTAAGCCGGTGAATGTAGGCAGTGACTGGAACTTACTTGCCGTCGTATGCGCCCCAGCGCACGTGTGATGTTTTGTTGTGGTGTCGCGAGAGACCAGCTGTTCGCTGTTCCGCTCCTCCCTTGTGCGCGACCTTGAACTAGCCGGCGCACGTGGCCTTGCTGTGACGTCACGCGCAGCTGTGTTGACCGGCGGGGCATAAGGGAAGGTAGGGCGGGTACGACGTTCCCGCGTGTTCCTGTCAAACAGACTCGTCGCACACGATTCCAATTCACTGAGTTCGTGTCTTGTACTCGTGGCTCGTGGCTGTAACAATGTAGCACAGTTTGTAACTTCAGAAAAGTGTTCTGACACCCATTTTGCTGTTCTCGCGGTAGATACATTAGACACGGTAGACACGGTAGACGCGGCTGGTCTCCTACTATCGCGGTTAGCAAATTTCTGTGGGTGGCAATAATCACAAGCGAACCATCTGTCTGCGCTAACAGTCGGTTTTTCCCGCGCAGTTATGCACTGTTCATGGTAAGGCCTACGACAATCGCGGCATGCGAGTGAGACTTCTCCCTGTCCATTGCACCATTTCCGGTACGTGCACTTATTCAGTTTCTGTTTGAAAGTTGGCTGTGGAAGTTTTGGCAGCCTAAAGTCGGTACACTGGCAACAATGGTCACTGCTTACGGTCGCATTGTTGTCCTGATACGGTCTGACACACTTTGGGCACAAACGAGTGCGTTTGCCACAAGACAGGTGTGCAATTGCGCTGTTGCTAAGGTCCCAGTCCACAGACCTTTGTTGCTCACGCACTTTAAATGCAATCCGCACGTCATCGCACCTGCAAGTGTCGGTCAATGAAAATGGGTCCTCTGCAGTCACAGAACGTACACAGTTTTTGCACAGTATCTCTGCTGCACCATTTGATGTCTGCCAGTTTACAATAGCGGAGTCCATTTTTTCACGTTTCACAGTCCCAAACATCGCGACGCGGCTGTCCCCTCGCCCTTAGGGGGTTTTACCGTACGTATCGCAACAATGCTGGTCTTAAAACCGCTGAGACGTCTGCTGCAACAACAGGTTGTTTCCGGGTGCTCCAGCGTCTTCCTGGGCACAGGATAGGATTTGGTTCAGTCAAAGGTGCCGGTTTTACGCGGCGAAAGGCCTGTACAAGTTCCAAAAGAAGAGTTTTCAGGTAGATTTGAAATTTGAAATAGCGACATGCACCAGCAATAGAGATAGAGGAAAGTGATCCAAATTTTGAAAACAATTTTTGCAAAAAGAAGGTTTGAGCTTGTATATAGCTTGGAGTAGGCAGGTTTAGTTCAGTTTCGAAAATGAAGGTTTTGGCCTCGTTTTCTGGCCAAAGCTTTGGGCGCCAAATAACACGGCGCGGGATAGGCCAGGGTCGGTTCAGGGGAACCAAAGGATGTGCCCGACGTGAGGTTACCTGAGATTGACGTCTGGTGTGGGTCGACGGCCTGTTGGCCATGTAACCTGGCCCTCCTGCCGCTTGTCGGTGTTGGAAGTCCTCGTGGTGGTTTGCGTGCTAGCCTACCTGGCACGCGCTGCTCCCGACGACTCTGGT
>PNEQ01012249.1:0-14793 GCA_003012365.1 Medauroidea extradentata
CCTGTTAAAAACTGGTGTAAAATGCAGGAAAGTGTGAAAAAAAAGGAAGTTTATGCTGTATTAGATTTACAAGGAACCAGAAAAAGCAGATATGAACTAAGGTAAAGTGTAACATCAGGGAATGTAAAAAAGGGGTTCCACTATATATATATATATATATATATATATATATATATATATATATATATATATATATATAGAGAGAGAGAGAGAGAGAGAGAGAGAGAGAGAGAGAAAGTACGTGTGTATACGTCCAGAAACGGCCCTATAATACGCACATCACGCGAGTTCTTGACTATATTAAGTCCGGTACACACCATCCATAATTCAGTATATAATTCCGTACCAAATGATGTGCAAATAGCACTGCGACTTGCGGCAGTGTGTACCGCAACTACGCTTGTTCCAGACAGAATTCTGTACCTAAGTCCTGTTTTTCATCGTAGTGTATGTTAACGCGCATGTGCAATGCAAACTTTCAACAACGACGCATGCGAAGTACGCAAGCAGGGTTGCCAATGTGATTTAGATAGAAATAAAATTCTTGTTTCCTGCTAAACATATTTTTCTTCTTTACGTACCGAACGTTGTTAGTAAACGGTGATAGTGTGTACGCAAATTATAAAAATTTCGCTACATAATTCTGGTGTAAAATCGTTATCGGTGTTTATGAACAAAAATAAGCAAGTAATTGAGTAGAAAATTACGGATATTGTGTACTTTGCTTTAGAAACGAAAATGTTAGTGGCACACTGAGAAAAAATTTTTGTTGGTGCAAACAAAATTTGTTTGAATCAACCAAATTATTTGTTTGTATAGAGGCAATGAAATATTTCTTTGCTCGTACCAAATTATTTTGTCCCTCAATTTTTTTTTAGGCAAATAGCTGAATTTTGTTAGCAGTACCAAATATTTAGCTGGTCATAAAAATATTTCGTTGGCCATATCAAATGCACATGCAATATTTTAAGAACTAAAATTATTATATTTTATAAACTTGAAAAATTTCTGAAATATTAAGAGCTAAGGAAAATAAAAGTATGGCCGCGCCGGGATTTGATCCATCATCCCTTCACTTAACACTTTCAATTCATGACTTAACCAACTTTTTTTTATTATTTTTTATATGAAAATGTTTGGTGCAGCGGCGATGCAGAAGCTTCCGCATCATCACTACACCAAACATTCCTCCCTTTAATGTAACTAGTTTGAGTGACCCCCAGTACTTTTCGTGAGACAGTTTGTATAGTGACAATTTTTGAGACCCAAATGGACAAATACAAATGTACACCCAGCCAGACCTGGGAATCGAACCCAGAACCCCCCCCCCCACCAAGGCCGGCCGCTCAATCAACCCCCCGCACCAAAGCCGGCCGCTCAACCAACTGAGCCACGGGGGGTCGGCATCAACTGAGCTACGAATGCTTCGATGACAGTGAGTTTGTTATTTGTATAGTAATAGTTAGGTCGTGCACCGCAGCACACAGAACGAGTCGTACAGCTGCGGTGTTTTTCAAGTTTATAGCATTTTCTTTCGTGATCAATCGAAATAACCACTTTGAAATTGTTATAGCTAAAATTAAGATACTAAAATTATGCTGATTAACAGTTTAGACGTTCTACTTGTGGCACAAACTTATATTTTGAATGTTGAGGTATACAGTGTTCGCCATCTTATCGCTCACGCACGCCAGCCTGCCATCTTCCACAAGTCAACCAAATGTATTTAGTTTCGCCAACAAAATCATTTAGTCCAACGAAAAAAAAAATGTTGGTTCAAAGCACTTCACTTGTAAGTAACAATATTATTTTGTTGACAAGTTGTAACGAGTTGTTTGTTTACACAAAATATTTATTCGACGTCCTGTAGTAACCAAATATACGTTTGGCACAAACAAAGTGCGTTTAAATGAATAATTTGGTTGAGGAAAATAATTAAATTTGTTTGGAGGACTCCAAGCTTGGTCTTACCCTCAAAATATTGTTTAGTTGAAGCAAACATCACCCAAACAAATATATTTAGTATAATGAAACAATTCTTTCTCTCAGTGCAAAATGTTGCACAATGAAATTTTACGTGCACAGTATATCACGGAGACAAGTCTATCCTTGCGCTCCACATATATATTACTTATGTTCATACTACTGTTTTTACCATCGAAATATGGGCGCAGGTTCAAATCCCGAGCGGTACAAACATGATTCTACGTTTACTCTACTTAACATACCTGGACATCGAGCGGAAGAGTGGACTTATGCGTGCTGTGTTGGCACATTGTGGACGTAAAATATCATATATAATATATGACGATTCCTTCGTAGAGGTAAGATTTTGTTTTACTGTTTCTAATAATTTCATTCAAAATAACATATTTCACTGTTTTTATTTGTATCATTGTTGCGCGAAAATTGTTAAGTTTTGAAATACGCGTTATCCTAAATTGTATTTAAATTCAAAATTCCACACTCATTTTAATATTAGGTTCAGCTGTTCCATTAGTTTTGTAATGTTTCTTAATTGTGTTTGTAAATTTACACCTAGTGCTAATTGCGTGTGTTGAAAAGGCTGTTTCAAACTTATCTACATTGCAACATTTGTGTTAAGAGCGTAATTGCTTCCATATTTAAACATTATGCACATTTCACAATGGCATCGAAATACATTGTAATGTGCTGAAAGTTTTCTATGTACAGTACATATTCTTTGGCAGCACGAAAATAAATAATTTTTATATTTAACGCTTCGAAGAACAAATACAATTTCACATTTTTTTTTAAAGTATAGCTTACACATTATCAAAAACGCGACGGTGTTAAAACCGTGAAAGTTACAGTGTATACACATTTAATAAATATAGAATTTATGTGATGAAATCTGTGCACTGTAGTTGTGATTAAAATTCATATGTATTGCTAAACATGTGTATTTATTAGGGACCTGGAAAATTCACGTTTTCTTTTACTCACACGCTAGAATTCCAGCAACTATAAGTTCGTGTCACTTTCAGAATTAGCCGTTGACTTATTTGACATGCACTGAAAGACTCTGAGCCAATAATATAAATATACCTTAACATGCCCCATACCACTGTATCAGCCGGCAGCTAATGAACAGCTGTTGTTTGTTTCAGTGCACATATATTCATGGAGACTAGCCTACGTATCTGCTGCATTCTCAAATACGGAACTTAATTAACTTTCACTGTCACACATTTATTATTAGGGACGGGAATTTTCGGTGAAAAGATTTTTGCCCCACTTTGTTTCATTGCCTTGCGTGCACACCTGTAGTTCAACTTCGTGGCTATTGACATAGTGTTTTTGTGCAGAGTCATTATTCATTTGACTGTGCCAATCAGTGCAAGGATAATTGCCGCACATTACGTCTGTGACTTGCCGGTTTAACCTCCACACGCTGGGTGTTACGGCATCCAATCACTGACCACCTAACAGAGATGCAGGTGCGCACGTAAGGCACTCAAACAAAGTTCTGCAAAAATCTTTTCGCGAAATTTCCTATCTCTATTTATTAGTATACATTCACAATACAAGCGAAGAAATTGAACGATGCTTGTTTTAAGAGCAAACGTTATGTGATTCTGAAAATTTTCGCTTTGTTGTGTTATTTAACTTGTAATTTGATGTTGTACGTTGTACACGCATTAAATTAAATATCGATATAATTTCGGTTACTTTTATCTCCTAAAACGTCTTGCCCCTGTACATCGCAAATTTTGATATAGTAGGTAACTGCCATTAAACGATTTAGTACTTTTCTATAAGCACGTAGAGAAAAGATGACGCAGTTTACAGTGCTATTACAGTAAAATAAGCACCTTTAAGGCACACATAATAGATTCAATACGTAATAAGCCAGTGTGGCAAAACACGTAAGTTTTGTGAAAGGTTAAATGTATTTATGGCCAGTATTTATAAGTCACCCGGCAATGTTTACATTGACAAAAATGCGGCAGAATGTTCACTTTAATATGAACGATCATCCAACAACTAAGTCAAGAGCTATAACAATTTCTTGATACCAACTTATTGAACCAACGAACTGATTAGTACCTAAGGCTGCTTGTTAAGGCCTCGCTCTTTAGTTTTGCAGTGGTTTCGAAAACATTTTTTTTTTAACGCAAATTAATACATGTATCGAAAATTCAATATTGGCAGTTTTAACACTTATTTATCATCGTTTGTATCTGAATTTTTCTGTTGCAATACACCAAACAGATTTTCAGATTTTTGCCCCTGAAATAGCACAAATTTTGTAGTCAAAATAAGCCAAAACGAGCAAAATAATTGTTTGCTAGTAAACGGTACATTATTTTAAAAAACGCTCTGGCAAAATTGTGTTACGTATAACTGTACACAGTCACAATTTTTTTCAAAACGTTTAGTTAAATAAAAATTCAAGTAATTTGCAATCGTTTGAAATACATTAATGTGCGTGGCCTCAAGGGGAATGTTAAGACAATTTTATTGTATTTTCATTTTTTGAGCCACAACATTTATTCAAATTGTATCATCAAACTTTTCTCTTCGACAAAGCATAGGATATATTCATGGTAAACTGCTTCACATAAATGATAATGGGATATTTAATTAATATGTCACGCATAATCATTGCAAGAGAATTTTTGAATGTTAACCTATAATTGATTCTGCATGACAAATTAATGAAAGATTCCATTATTATTTGTGTCAAGCAGTTTACCAAGAATACATCCTATACTTTATCAAAGAGAAAATTTTGATAATATAATTTGAATAAATGTTATGACTCAAAAACGCGTGGTACATAATTCAACGCTAAACGCATTAATCTATAACAGTAACATTTTTTTAAGCAAATTTGCAAAAATTAAACAATAGCAATCCTAGACAACAGTTTTAGCCAACGTTTTAAACAAATTTTTTTCAGGTGTTACGGACTTCTGAGTCACAATCTCTGACGCCGGAACCTCGTGCATTTAACTACGGCGCAAGAGATCACGCGTAACGAATTAGTAATTTTGGACAAATGTTTACTCATAAAGTTGGCAAGTACCATTATCTAGGATTGTCATTGAGTATTTTATCCATATTGGCTTCGAAAAAAGCGTAGAAATCAATTAATGTTTTCAGCGTTTAGTTATCTGACACGCCCTCTTAAGGTGGCCACCTGCTGTGGGCGACCAGCGGTGTGCAGAGCTTCGGCCGTTAGAAGGTACGGTAAGCGGGCTTTACGTCTCGTGGACAGCGAGGTCATTATAGAAGGTGACACACACATTTGTTTAATGACAGGAGCTGGGAGAGGAGACGACCATCGTCTTTGTTAAGGAACCATCCCAGCATTCGCCTGAAGCGATTTCGGGAGATCATGGAAAACCGAAATCAAGATGGCCGGTGCGGGTGATCGAATCCGGGTCCTCTCGAATGCGAGTTCAACGTGTTTTCGTTGAGCCACCTCGCTCGGTTTGCCATTATAAGTTTATTGGAAATCTGCTCAATGTACGCGAGTAAAGTCTTCTTAGGAATAACCTTCAAATAACATTTCAGGCATGTTTATCTTTTAGTGACAAATAGTTGTGAAAATGGGTATATTTGCAGTACTTCTTAGGTAAGAAAATGTTAGTGCAGTATCGTTAAATAGATGCAGGCACGTAAAATACACCTTTATCTTTGATATTACAGCATAAAATGACAGGGTCACGACTGAATGTCGCATAGAGGCGATCTGTCAGTGACTTGCGCCTAGAGGCCAGGGCCAAGGAAAGCGCTTTCACACTTCTAGGCTACAAACGCGTAAACAAAGCCCACCCAGGCGACCCTGATGAGAGCATGGATAAGGATTTGCAAGTTAAATTATAGATTCACGATATTGCTTTGCGCCAAAAACACTTTCTGCATTTCTTAGAATAAAGCTAATTATTCGCTCGCAGTTTACATGGTATTAAAACAGCGTAAAACATCCTATAGAAATGTGGGCCTCGCCTAGACGAGCAAAAACGTTTGTGACGGCGTTATGTAGGTTCAACAAATAGTAAGTCCAACCTATCCTAATAGGCCTATAACTTAACATGTAAATTTGTTTTCTCCCTCTCGTCAGGACTCCAAGATAGTGGCCCCCATCAAGCCAACCCGGTAACCATCATATTGTCGAAAAAAATATTATCAGTAATATTTATGTGGTAAGTATTACAGAAACGAAACTTGCCAATATTAAGAAGAACACGTCTGTGGCTTGCCAAAGATTAAGGCTGCTTACACACGAGCGTTATTTTGGGTTCGAGTGTGACTGCAGAATGTGGTCGGCACGTGATTTGCGGGTGTTGTAAACCGACTGTAACGCCGACTGCAAGTGACAGGGATGAAGTTTGAGCACAAACCACATGCCGGCCATTTTATGTAGTCAGACTCGACCACAAAAAATAATAACGCGCGTGTGTAAGCAGCTTTAAGGGCCACGTCTACCACGCGCTTAAAATGCGTTGCAGCGTGTTAGTAAATACGTTTTATTAAGAAACTATTCCACATATGTCCGTTGTGTCATTGTACGAAAAGAAAATTCTCTTCAAACGATGACTGAAGAATCATTTCAAAGCATCACGCTAATTAGAAAAATAATTTCAGAACCCTTCAAAATGGCTAAAATTAGCTTTATCAATATGATACATCTGAAATTCTACTCACGGGATTCGTATGAAACTATTCTAGAAATATGCAATCGACTTTGCTTAAAACATTCCACCAATAAAAAGACGGGGTCACCACTGCAAGTGCCAGTCAGGCGAGTGATGTACGATACCACTGCACGCCGTTTCAGTGTCTTGCGGTAGAGGCGATACCACACCATATTAGACGGTCAACATCACCCTTGGCGTCGTGCCTCACTCACACAAACACACGGCCAGTAGGCGGGCGTCTTAAGGGACCTCCCTAGATAGGCTGCGTTTGTGTTGTGAAGCAGAAAATCGTTGGAGTGGTAAGGTTGCCGCAACCCGGCGAACGTAATGCATTATCGACTCTCCGTACAAGCCACTCAGCTGGCATGCAGTGTTTTACTATTATCATTTTTTCTATGGGACTTTAAGAGGTGACCACATTATTTTATTTGTGGTAGCATAGTTCAAAGTTTAACGCTTGCATCTATTGTTATGTTTTTCGAGTTTGGTTGTTAATTTTCCAGATATGGCAGTCTGGAAAAGCCATTATTGGCCATTTTAAGGTACCCGAAAATGATGTTTCTAATAAACGTGCTGAACTTTTAAAACAATCGCGACATAGTCTGAAGTGTGTGTTCTGTTTTAGGTATACAAATATAATGCGCTTTATATAGTTTCCTCTAAAAAAGAATAGACGTAACTCGCTGCAACGCGTTTAAAGCGCACGTAGGGAGGTCCCTTAAGAGTTATTTTGACTTTTTTTTTTTTTTTTTTTCCGTTTGAAGCAAGAAAACGGGGAGGGCGATAAGTCGACTCCAATGCGTGCGTTTAACACCGCTTAGCCTCTAAGCGCAGAGTACTAAGCTAGCGTGCAGTGTTTTCGTAGAGAGTGTTTTTCAACAGGACTTTAAGCGGTGACCCTATTATTGAAGTCACATTGAACACCGGTTTGCTAGCGTATTCTAACAGTTAAAAGTCAGAACTAAGAGACTTGGTGGCCTTGGCTGGGAGTTGTTCGTGGTAGGGTGGGAAGACAGTGTAGGGAGACGACAGAGTACTGCAGCCAGCAGCAACCCAGTTCGATTCGTTGTTCCTGGCACGCTCCCACCGAGCAAAAATATGGACTGGCACTTCCGGACCCTCGCCTCTTCGATCCCAGAGGTAGGATTTATTGTACATGTGGCACAAGGAAGGACCCGCCCACCTCCACCCCGACGGCTCCTTCGAGCATGTAGAAAATAATCACGACCAAAGAATGTGCCAGTACGGAGTGTGTGGCACTGTAATTAGCGTTGTGTTTGTGTTTTGTCATTATGAACCTCGCCAAATTTATTTGTGAGGACCACAACCATATTTTGCTGCCCCCCATTAAAATTTTTGCGAGCCCATATTGACAAGACATTTTGTGGCTACGAAATACTATTTTTTTTTCTGAGTAATTCTGCGTTGAATAGAATTTCGTCAAAAATGTGTTTTCAATTTGGGTGTAAAATGAAGATACGTAGATAGGTAAGTGGGTTTTACGTCTCGTCAACAGCGAGGTCATTAGAGACACTGATACACAACTTTGTACAATGACGGGAACTGAGAGAGGAATCGGCCATGGCCTTTGTTAAGAAACCGTCCCTGAATTTGACTGGAGCGACTTCGGGAAACCATGGAAAACCGAAATCAGGATGGCCGGAGCCACGGATCGAACCCGTGTCCTCTCGAATTCTATTCCAACGTGTTACCGTTTCGCCACCTCGCTCGATCTGAAAAATTAATATAGCGGAGGTATTGCCACCCTAAAATAAAAATTTTAATTTTTTTAAAAATAAACTTAAAAATATTGTTGACATTGCATTGTTATGACACTATTCAGTATGTTGTGTAGGAGCTGCCTACTCCATAGCCTTGGCTGCAGCAAGGATAGGGAATTACTGCACATGTAAAATTATACTGGGTGTGGCTGAATATCTATCAAACCTGCCACCACTGAATTGTGTGTTCATCTCGGTGTACAGCACATTTCTATAGAATATTTTATGTTGATTCAATATCTTTATAACTGTGAGCAAATATGAATTTCTTTTACTCACCACGACTGTGGAGTACATATTTTATTTTGTATTTAGTAAAGCGAAATTTTAAAAGTTTTTTTTTTTTTCGGGTTTCTTTACTGCCACTGTAATTCTCCTTACTGACAAACTGAAATACATATTTTCGACTTATTTTTACATATGTTATTTCCACGCAAAATTAATACACTCCTCCTTACTCTTCTGTATAAACTAAGAACTTTATTTTATTGCTTTCAAGCCGAAATAGGGTCAACCTTTCTAGAGAGAATAGTTACACAGCTTTAAAATTACCTATATTAAAAGTTATTATGTTATATTAAATCACATGGTTTTATACAGAAAAAAGTTTTGTTGCAGTTGCCTTACATCTTTTAAAATAGCGACAACAGTATTGTTTAGTTGTTGGTAATATCTGGATTGTTCCGACAATAACCTTTTCTGTATAAGTAACAACATGTTCTGTAAAAGAAAGGTGCTCTCTGATTATTCAAAGAACATATTGCTGTTGAAGAAATTCAGATTTTACCGGCAACCAAATAGCAACAGCAGTATTGTAATAATCCTAGTTTTTCTTACAGTGTAGCAACTACGTTTAATCCCAGTAGTTCTGAAACTGTAAAACCCAGACTTCAAGTATTTTCGCGAAGAATTTATTTTCAAAATTTTATTGAACACTAGCCCATGCTGACCCATTTGATCCTATAACTATAAATGCGGAGCCAGGGGCACATGTCATAAAATGGCTGCTATTATAAGCTTATAAAATTAGACTCCTAGAAATAAAAGAAGTAGCTGTGAAATTGGCGATTCATTAAGAAATCTGTAAGTTCTGTTTCATAAAAACTGGAATATTCGTTTTATAAGTTTCTCAGTTAAAATAACAATTTATATTATATATGTATTATTTCATAAAACTAGATACTCATAAACTAAATTAGTGGCATAAAGTGACATTTTATAAGCTTATATTATATTCAAACTAGAAATACAGTTTCAATAGTGGCTTTGACTTGTAATATATACTGTTATTATAAGTAAAACTTTCATTAATGATAAGAGCACATAGTTTTTATAAGGTTGACAAGTATTGTTTAAAATGGTTTACTTACGGTATCAAAAAATATTTTTCGCTAGTAAAAAGATAGAAACATAATGGCTGACACAAGTACGACGAATAAGGTAAAGAATGGTCTTGGAGGATGGAACTTTATAGAATTTCGCTTAAGGTGCCCGCCTACTGGCCGTGTGTTTGTGTGAGTGAGACGCCTCCAAGAGCTATGCTGACCAGCTCCTGTGACGTGGTATCGCCTCTACCGCAAGACACTGAAATGGCGTGCAGTGATATCGTAGATCGCTCGCCTGACTGGCACTTTCAGTGTTGACACCATATTTTTATTGGTGAAAAGTTTTAAGCACAGTCCATTGCATGCACATAGAGTAGTTTCACACGAATCTCGTGAGAAGTATTTCAGATATAAAAGGTTTATAAAGCTATTTTTAGTCATCTTGAGAAGCTCCGAAATGACTTTTCTAATCGACGAGATGCTTTGAAACGACGCTTCAGTCATATTTTGGAGTGTATTTCCTATTCGTACATTGACACATTGGGCATATGTGGAATAGTTTCTTTAAAAAAAAAAACGTATTTACGAATACGCTGCAACGCATCCGGTATATTGACTAGATACGAAGACTATTAAGCATAGATACTTTTTATTAACAAATTTATTTTGTAATATTACATCGACAAAAAACTTTAAATTATGTTAATTAGTATTATCATTGTTTATGTTCGTCATACGACAATCAATTTAATAACCACAATCTCAGCGACATTATTTAACTTTGCAAGATTTTCACTGAAAAATTTAAACTGTTTAATTTCAGTGCGTTTTATTTCTTTTGCGATTATTTTCTGACATTTACTATTTTTCTTTTCAATGTGTATATTTTTATTTAAAAAGCCTAAAGTACTTTCGATTTCACGTTTTTCGATTTCATTTTCAAGAACATTGTAATTAATTATGTAGGCTAGTGTGAGATTTCAATCTTATATTATAAGGTATTATTACAAAATATATTTCATAAGTCATATAACTTTTATAAATGAAATTAATTTGGTAAATCTACTAAAATTGTTTCTATAACTTATAAATTATTTTTATAAGTTTCTAGTTTTAAGAAACAACATTATTTAACTATAAGTTACTATTACGAGAAAGTATATTATCATGTAAGCGTTTAAAGTTAATAAAACAGGGGCCAAATGAGTCAGGATGGGGTACATTAAGTCTCGTGGAAATGCCTGGAAGTATAAGTCTGATGCAGAGGAGAAATGAGAGATAAAGGCATGTGCGTGTGCGTGCATCGAAGCCTCTGTGTCGTCGCTGACAATACGTGTACAGTTCTTCGAGAGAATAGGGTGTTGCGAGCGAGGTCTGTTGCATTGCGACTAATACTTTCTGTAAGACGTGCACAATGCCAGGTTGTTGTTGACTGTGGAATTGTACATGACCTTGCTGTGTCGGTGAGTATTAAAGTATGAAGTAAACCATTACGGAGTCAACCGGCCCAGACGTGGAGCGCTAACAGTACTCTCGTTTCCTCGCAGCACCTTTGTATCGCATTACTTGTTTGTTTTTTTGTAAACACAATCTAGAATTCCAGAAATTGTAAGTTCGTGTAAGCTCGCAATTGGTCCTTGACATATTTGACATCTCCAGGAAGTAATTGAGGCAAAAATAAAAGTGTAACTAAATACAGGCCCATATCACAGTGCCAGCGAGCAGCCAATGAACAGATGCTGTTTGCTTTGGTGCACATATATTCTTGCAGGCTAGCCTACGGGTAAGAGAACCCGCGAATTTTTCCTGTCTCTACAATTTTTGCCGTGTGCGAAGAACGAAGGCAACTCCAACTGGATACGTTGTTTTGTCTACGGATGGAGAGCAAATTTCTTCGGGAAAAAGTGCTGACAGTCTTTAGGATTAACGACGGTATTAGGTCGCTGTCAATCCTGGAGTCCTCAGTGGAGCTCAGTCATATTTCACGATATCAATTTATGGATTAAAGCCATTTCCTATACCGAGAAGAGGAAAATATTGCTACACGAATAAAATATGGGGGGAACAAGTTTTATATAGGTGTTTGTGAGTGTTTTTGGGCACGCATTTTTTTTCATCCAGATTTCAGATGATTTAAAACGTAGCCTAAAATCATGTAGCAACGTGGCCACAGAAAGATGAATAAAAGGGTCAGTGGTACCATATATGCAGGTAGATTCTGCAGTTACTGCCTCCTGAATATTATTCTTTAATTTGAAACGAATTGTGCAAATATACACAATTTACCTTATTATTAAAATGCAAAAATATATTACCACTGGTATTATTAGGGCATTCGCTCTAAGCTTTGAATCAAATAGTTCTCTTTCTTTGTAAATTATCTTATTTCTATAGCGAGTTAGTTTTATAGAATAGGCGATTTTTAAAAAAGCAATCAAATTTGGACTCAAAACCTGTCATGCGAAAACTATAGGTTGTCAACTTGTTTTACATCCAACGAAAAAAGATATTACAGATTGTATGTGCAATTTGATCAATGTTGGAAACAAATTTGAAATAATAAATTTTTTTTGCTGTTCTGTAGCTTTAATGAAATAAATACGTAATTATAAATTCACAACTCTCTGCGACTGTGTTCGTAATAGACTAATGCTGACCACCAAAACTCATAAACAGCATTTACGTTGTTTGAAAGAATATTAAAGGGATGTTTGCAACACCTATTTGCATTAGTTAATTTAATACTCTTGACACTTCAAAATACATAGGTATAACACTACATAAAAATAGTAAGTAGGTAGCTGAAAAATATACTGAATACGGACGTTGGTTTGTAAAGGAGACAGATTGTATTTCTTTGATGGTAAGATAATACTGCAAGTCGTATTGCAGCAATCGGTACTATAAGGAGGGTTGTTAGCTTCTTGAGCCTAGAAAATTTAACCAATGACAATTCGCGCCAAGCTTCACTTTACCCATCGTTTAGTTTACTGGCACCGAACATTTTTTTAGATAATATAGTTCCCGTTCTCTGTAGTGATTTTTATAAATATACATCCATTAGATGCAGAGACCATAAGTTTTGATACACCACCGCAAAGATAGAAGCTAAGGCCGTGTTAAAATAAGTAGTTTAGAATAGTCCTACTGCATTTTAATTATAAAGTAAATTGTGCATGTTTGCACAATTCCTTTTAAAGCGAAGAAAAAAATTCGCCAGTCACTACATACATCCATGCTACCACTGACTTTTGTGATCCTCTCTCTGCGGCCCAAGTTGCTACAGGATTTTAGGCTTCGTTTTAAATCCCCTGGAATTTTGGAGAAAGTATTTTTTTTTTCATTCAATTCAAGTTATATTCGAGATAATTTCCGGCAACAAACATTTTAAACAAATATGCCAAACAAATGTTCAATATCTTCTCTCGTTTAGACTTTATAAAAAAAAATATCGCGAATATAGTACAAACAGGCGAGCATAGCCTTATGTTGTAAAGCTACAAGAATACATGATATAATTTGAGTAACGGCGCGGAAGTTGTCTCCGGGCTCCCAGGGGCCACGGAACGCAATCAGCGTTACCGCACGGGGCTAAGCGCTCCGCTCTGGCGCTCTCGCGCAAGTGCCTCGAGGGGACGTAATCTTGTACTCTACCGAGCGCGCATAGTGGCAAGTATTATTAAATTCTTCGCCCCGACACTTTGCCTGCGAGGGCACGCATATTTCCGTCGGCACTCGGGGAGAGCGAGAGGAGGATACAGAAAGTACGAGGGCGTTGAGAAAGTGTCTGGGCGGAACAAACGCACAGCCAGGATGGTAGACGTGGGTCGGGCGAAGATTTGTCGACGTGGGTACTCGACGATATAATCTAGAACGCCTTACGGAGAGGAGAAGATAGAGAGAGGGAGAGTGAACGCGTCACACAGCGGACTCGTCGACATGGCGAAGATTAGGGGCGGGTTTTTACGACGCAAGCTCCCGGCTTAGAAGTGGTCGAGTTCTTTTTTCGCTAGGGGTCCACGAGAGGGTAGGTGATGGGAGGAGGGTTTGAGGCGGATGAAAAACCCCAGGCGACGCGAAGAAAATTTTTATGGTACGTGATAGGCTATCAAAGTGAAGCCCTTCTTCCCTCCCCTCCCCAAGTTTTACCTACTTTATTAAACTCGGGAAGAGCCACGAGCAAGCGGATTCTAAGACATCTCCTTCCTCGGCCGGGAAATAAAGTTTTTAAGACACGTGGCGTCGCGGCTAATAATGGCTTCGCTCGTTTGCGTCCCAACAGGCAGAGACGGTAGCGCTCTCTTCTTGGCATGAGAATCTCGAAAAAATAAATAAACTGGGTAAGTACATTCGCGAAGTTTTATACCTAGCATAAATTTCATCACTCAGGCCCTTACTGTTGTACAAAATTATCGTCGAAATGATGTGCTGGTAAGTGGCAGAAAAACGAATTTTCATTATAGTTATCCTGGGAAAAGAGAGTACATATTTTTTGTTTCTGATAAAAGAAGAATGTTAAAGTCAACTAACTACTAGATGCATGCAAATTTCGCGTTATTTTCAGGCGGCAGAGTATGATCATCTGATTTCTGTCACTGAACGGCAATGTCATGCCCCCCCCCCCCCTGGAGAATTCTTATAGCCAATATAAAACTTCAATGAAAGCTCGACTAATCTCCTGTAACGCAATAACACGTAACACAACAACGTATTGTTACAAGTTTGAGAGCACAAACTTTATATGTGGGCAATTCCCATGAGTTCTTTGGGATAGAGGTCTTATAATTACAAATAAAAGAGTTAAATTAAGTACTGGGTTTAATAGCTCACAAAGCTACGAAATACACAAAACAGTAATCAACTAGAACTCTCACAACATAATTAGTTATGCACACAATTACTCCTGTGTCACAGACACGTTAATTAACTTTGACAATTAAAGCACAAGAAAAGTCTACCATCAATTAATTAAACACTATAAATCACAATAAAATTCAGTCATATATCCAATCAACA
>PNEQ01012258.1:0-24861 GCA_003012365.1 Medauroidea extradentata
TTTTTTTATTTTTAATAATAATGGACTAACCCAGGCTCTATTCTGCGTAATTTCATGCTTTCTGTTGTATATGGCACGGTATATTGATTGTAGTATTGTTTCTTTCCCTAAATTCACAAACCATACCTCTCTAAGTTAACATGTTATTTTTGTGTAGTCATGTTTAGGTTCATTTTGGTTAAAATTATTAATAAATTTCCCATCTGAATTCTATACTAAATGGTTGTTAAACGTAAGTTTTTTTAGTATGTCACTTCCAGTAGAGTCAACACAACACCTTTACGTATATATATGAAAGTTTTACTATTTTACTCCACACGTAAAAGTGAAAATAAGCAGTAAAATGTAATATACTTTAGTTGTGGTGCCAATTTGACGTGGCCAGGATCATGGGAATGTCTGTTTACGTTTTCTTTGAAATTAATAGTACGGAAAGTTTTAAGAATTGGCGCCAGCTAGCCGAATGACTCGGGCTAACACGAGACTCTTACTCAAAAAGATTTTGTAATACTTGGGTGTGGGAACAAGGCGAGCCCCATCCCGTGATGACCTGTCAGATAAAATAATGAAGTAGTTATTTAAGTTTTACGATGACACGTGTTGCAGAGACTAGCGTCCACGTGGCTTCGGAACAGTCACAATTTAACACTCCTATAGGTACTCACTAGGTAATACACCTTACTGATCATTGAAAATAACTCAAATATGAAAGTTCTCATATATTGCGAGGGGGATGTCGACGGATTAAGGCGTCACCCTTAAGTTCGCCCGGGAAGTGGGGTACACTACATTCACAAGTCAGACATCTGGAGAAATAACACGGCGTTTATTAGCACTCAAAAGATGAAAAATGATGTTAGCCACGTAAAGTGGGCACAGGACTATGGCCGCCTGCTAGCCTACACTGAACAAAATGCACGTGGCTCGGTGCGAGATAATAGGAGAGAGGGAGTTAAAGTGTGGCAGGCGGAGTCTCCCACACGCGAACGACGTATTTCGGGGGCACAAGAATACAAGAAAGTTAGTTCCGGTAATTACACTAAGACTATTGATTTACCTAGGTGATTGGAGCAACAAGTTGAGGTCCCCCGAGACCGCGACACAACGACGCTCATATCCGTTCTTATGGCCCGCTGGAATAAGACTGTCTTTTCCACCGCCTTCCGCTCGACAGGTAAGCTGGCCGGAAGGCGGGGGAGAGAAACCGAAATTTCCCTAAGTGAAGGATGAAATGTCCGCTGAAAAATAAACATTCACATACCCTTCGACAATATTATTACACTGAAAAATCAAACACTTGTGAGAAGCACTATATATTGTTTACCACTACGCCTAGACACTGTGGCGTCTTTATGGTTTGGGTTAATTATGAGATGTTTAGTCGACTGCTCTGCCGCTGGCCGAGAGCGAGAGTGAGTGAGTGTTTGCTCGGTGTTGACGGGGTCACACTTCGCTGCACTAATGTAGCGCTGTAGCGCTTGTCTGTTAATGATATGGCCGCTCACCTACCTTGACATGGCGAGGAATAAAAGGCTGACGCCTTACCGATGTCATATATCCGCGTCTTGAGAAAGCGCCAGTATTGAAACGTACCCAGAATAGAGTCAACAAAAGTTGACCTTATTCCGGTTGATGTAATTCCGGTGAATTTCAAACCGTATAACAAAATTAAAAATCCAGAATTGAGTCAACTTCGGTTGACTTAATACCAGCCCTGTTCATGGTTCCCAAGAGAAGTTGTTGAAAATCCGGAATTGAGTCAATTCCGATTGACTGAATTCCGGTAAGATTTATGTACTGAAAACTACGTAGTTAAAATCCGGAATTGAGTCAGTTCTGGGTTGACATAATGCCAGTACAAATTTCGGTTTTGAAACTGTACACTTTATAACCAGGAATAGAGCCAACTCGAAGCTTACTTAATTCCGTTTGGGGTTTCGTGTTTAAAGTAAAAATCCGGAGCTGAATCAATTCCAGGTTTACCTAATTCCAGCCTGTATACAAGAAAAATCGGAGTTGAGTCAGTTCCGTGTCGACTTAATTCCTGTGGCCCAAATACATCACAATAAATTACATAATATTTAAATGTAACCATTGAAGCAAATTCACTAGAAAATTACACCAAGAGATAGTTCACAAAGGACAATTAAAACCCTTCCTTGGCGGGCTTTCCATGGTGTCTTATTACCTTAGTCTTTTACGTTGAACCTTCATGGAAAATATACTTAATGAGTTCTGTAATAAAAGTAACATAGAATATTAAGTGTAAGATCACGGCATATGGTTCTGTCATTTGTTTAGCACAAATCACCTGGGGTTCAAAATCGATCGTACCACATTGTGGCATGTAGTGCCCCGATGCTGCAAACATTCTCCCAAAGTTTCTAGCTGTTCCAATGAATTTTACAAATACCACCAATTCTCTAGCCACCCCTGCTTAGAAAAGGGTAGACTAAAACTGATCAATTGCAGCTTGTAGTCCATCATCACAGCTTAAGGAAACAGGAGTTTACCTGCTGCATAGCGAAGACTGGTATTAAGGTGGTTTCAGTCAATATCATCATGAACTCAGTTTTACAAGCTAACAGGCGGTGGTAAAACCAACGTGATATACAGTAAACATAACGGGGTGGAAGCAACTATTTCCAAGGCTCTGTGGTGAAGCCTATTTGAAATTGGCCCACCATTTTATCTATAGTCAAAACTGTGTCAGCTAATGTATGTGGTAATTTAGGTTTAATGAGAATTGTGAGAAATAGTTTGAGATATAGATAGTTGTGGTATATGTTTGTTGAGTTAATATTGAGTCCATTACAACTACAGCTCGCCGACAAGAAATATGCAATAAATTGCTGGAGTCCACATCATGTTGTGATGACTATATCAGTATATGGTTGCACACACTAACTAGAACAATAAAATATTTACCATTTTACAACTATTATATGCCTTGTTTTGCAGTTTAGATAAATTGTTTTATTATGTTATGGGTAGCTGTAATGAGACAGAATAAGACGTACCGAAATGTTAAGTTTACAACCAATACAAATCCAATATTAACAATACATAACATTTACTATACACATATAATTTTATTATTGGGATGTGAAGGGAACGACATATTGCATGATTGTATGGTATGGCCAAGGCTGGATTACATTGTCACAGAGAAGGATGCACGTATTGAAGTTGAGGTGCGAGAACTGGAAAAGTTGAAGAGAAGCATAATGGGATGGGTGAACAATAGGTGAAGTAGGCACGGGTATACTGAAGAGGATGAAGGGATCTATAGGCCAGCTGTAATGGCGAAGGAAATGGGATGAAGTACATTGAAGTAAAGAAGAAGAGTTAAAATCCTGGTCAGGATGTACGGACTTGTGAATAGAGAGGGAGGCTGGGGAGGGTTAAATTACCACCTAACTAATGAAGAGTATGGGGGAGAGTAAATAACACCGAGAAGGTTCGAGTGGAGTGGAAGAGAAAGAACAGGGCAGGCAGTCTACGCTGGTGAGGTCCATGAGAGAGAGAGAGAGAGTAATATTTTGCAGATCGAATTGGTAACTGTTAGGGGGTTTAGGGATCAGGAGATGTTTGCGAATGGTAGCCTAGAGAGGCAGGTAAGGAGTGATCTCGATACATGGTGAAAGACCAATTGCTAAAATTTAATCAATTATTTAAGTTTAAGTCTCTTAAATTTGGAATAAGAGATGGAGTGGCAAGGTTTCTGACTGTTGGTATAGTTGACATGTCACATGCATGGCCCTTGTAGTAGTAATAGTACAGTATAGTAATTTTTTTTATTTGGTGCATATAAATGCATGTTTATTTCCAAATATTCAGAGATTTTATAGTTAAACAATTTCAGTAGTCCGATAAACATATTCTTAACTTATAAAGTCTTACACGTTGCACAGTACACAAAACTGAGGTAATAATGATTACACACAACTGAAATGCATAACATGTATATTATAATGTCTTTGAATTTTTCTTGCAATGGGACAGAATGACAAACAGTATTATTATGGACATACATCATTGGAATATTATGTTGTCCCAGAAATCTTAGAAAGATAAAAAGATAAACTAACAAGGAAATACAAAAAAAAAAAAAAGAGAAAACAAGCCGAGTTGGCTGTAGTCAACACATCCATAAACCAAAACAACCGAACATAAAGTATCCCATAAGGAATTTATCAACGACAAATTAAGGGAAGAAAATAATGATAAACAACCAAAAATAAAAGTCGAAATACAAAAAACTAATACGTATAATTCAGAACACACAATTAAGACAGCACAGACAATACGGGAACGAATACAATAATGGGCACCAGACAGGATAACGACGACTTAACAGACAACACACTAGACGACACAGCGATGAAGACACATAAGAACACAGTAGATTTTGTCGTAAAAAGTCTGCCTTTGGAAATCTACTGTGTTCTTTGTGTCTTCATCGTTGTGTCGTCTAGTGTGTTGTCTGTTATGTCGTCGTTATCTTGTCTTGTGTCCATTATTGTATTCGTTCCAGTATTGCCTGTGCTGTCTTAATTGTGATGTTCTGAGTTATACGTATTTGTTTTTTTTGTATTTCGACTTTTATTTTTGGTTGTTTATCATTATTTTCTTGTATGTTTTTCAGTGTACGTTATATAATGTGTCCGGCTTCTATTGCAAATTGAACACGTTAAATACGTTTTATAATGGGCATTAAAGACATGTAACATCTGTTCAACATGCATACAATGTGAATTTAATGTGTATGTACTAGTACATTTGTGCAATATGCTAAAAATACGAATTTACTTCAGTAACTATTTTTAGCATCCTAAATTGGTGGTAGAATGAGTTTAAATTGTGTGTATAAACAATTTTTAATCTTATTCGAAATATTTTACGTACTTTTTGTTGAATGTAACAATATTGATTAAGCTTTAATAATGTTAGGTTGCCAACGATGGTTTTTGTTGTTGTGAGTTGGTAACCCTATTTTAGACATGTGAATGCTCAACCACGTTTTGGTAACTGGAGTTTTAAACTGTCAGTCTTGTAGAAGTGTCTTGTGCTTGTTGTTCAAACTTCTATTGCATAAACGATTTGTAATGTGCGTGGTCTTCCATTTATTTTTAGACCAATTAATACAACACTTTTAAATGATTTCCAAAATGTGTACATCCCTTTACCACTGTATAATGTAATGCACGTGTAGGCCTATTTATTGCAGACAGCTACTTATATCAGTTAAATTTAACTGAAATGTATTGTAAATAGTACATTTCGGCTATTTATTACTATTATTGTACGTGTATTTACCCTACAATTTCCGTGTTTGTAATAGCCCCCCCCCCCTTTATCATGTGTTTTTATAAAATAGGCTTTTCGGTAGTCGTGTATGTTTTTTCTTGTTATATTTACATAAAATCAATCGCAATTAGGGTATTTAATGTAATAAATATCATGCTTTTTACGTATTTTTACCCCACAATTTCCCTGATTTTCATAGCCCTCCCCACTATCGCGTCTTTAGAAAGTCGGCTTTTACAGTAGTTATGCATGTTTTTTCTTGTTATTTTTACGTAAAATCAATCGTAATTACGGTATTTAAAGTAATATATATAATGCTTTTTATGTATTTTACCCCAGAATTTCCCTGATCTTCATAGCCCTCCTCACTATCGAATTGGCAGAGAGTAAGCATAATCATTAATCGTGACTACTAATTACTGTTATTATTCAACATAATAAATCGTAATTAGCACATTTCTGCAGTTTTTTGTTAATTTTCGCATGAGTAGTTACTCTTGATATTTACCCATAATATTGCAATGGCGTATGTTCACAATAATTCAGTATATCATGTATATTATATGCTCGCATACATTTACTTTAATGTTTAAAAATGTACCTCTGGATTGTGTGCAATTTACCTCGCCACCTACACATTTTCGCTAATTGTTTTCACATATTATAAACTATGTTCTCGTTCCTAAATTATTAAACGATATGCAGAGGTATTTATATGCTTTAAACGACACATACATATGCAAACCATGCCTTAAGATTTGTTTTTCTATTATTATAGGCACATAAACGTAATTATCCCAAACCCACATTCTGACACGCCCCTTTATTTTGACTATGGAAAACATGGCGGAAACATGTTCGACAGGCTTTCAGACCGAAAACATTTTCGCCCCTATGCTGCTCGATTGGTTAAAACAAATTTTCACGATACTAAGACATGGTAAAACCCTGTCAAGTCATATAAATTTGAGAAATAATTGCGATATTAGTTCAACCCTATTTCAATCGACTGAAACGTGGATATATCGATCATAAACAGTTTATCCTTACTTTAAATTAAATATGTTGGCTTGCTTGAAAAACGCTTGAAAATTAAAAGGCTTCGTGAAATGAACTTCTTTGGTATCCTGCGTAATCTATGATGTTTACGAAATGTATTTTGAAAATGTTGTCATGTGGTGTGTTCGAAATTATTCTTTTCCAATCGCTTGGTAGGAATCGCAGTTGCTCTGTTAGCTCATAAAATCATTCGTGGACATATAGTTAGTGTAGATAATGGCAGAAAGTAGATTTTCAATTGATGATGCATTTGAAGAAGAGAATGACGACGTAATAAGAGTTTACGGTTCGACTACAGAAAGGTCACCACTGAAACCCAAAAAAAAGTATGTTTCAGATAGCATTGTTGTTCATAGTGACAACCCCAATGGGAACACAATGACTGTAAATTCGACTCCAAGACACAAGTCAACAGACGATGTAAATATGTTAATTATAGTGTAATAATAATAAATAGCAATAATAATAACTTGCAGTTGGCTACCACCCCGTAGCAAGCTCTTAGTTTCCTCCTTAATCCCCAGAATCCACTCCTTAACTTTTTAATGGCTCTCACTGTCACCAACTCCTCTGATAGACAATTCTACACCTTCACTGTCCTCCTAAGCAGCGCTCTGTTCTGCTCCTCATCATCTGGATCTTCTCGCTGTTGTACCCTCTTTTTCTATATTCAGCCGTAGTTAACTGGCAGCCTAACTTTTCCCAGCTCCTTCTCCATTTACCACCCTGTCCTGTAATTTAAATGTTTGTTATGTCCACATTCGTACAACACGATCTGTACCCTGAAAGCGTACTTTGCTTCTCAAGAAAATATGTGAGTAAATAAAATAGCCCGAAGCATAGGGAGAACTTAATGGAAAGAAGGTTATTGCACGGAACAGTAATTCTTCCAAAATAAGTTAATATTAAAATAAGTAGTTAAAAGAACTTATGAAAGAGACCTTAGCCCTATATTCAATGCCCACATACATTCAACATGTAAGTTAACTACCAGTCAGAAAATGATGGAAAATGCTGGATTAAAAACAACAACATTGGTTAAATCCTATAAACTACATAAAACTAAACCCAGTTTATTAAGTCAGGACCTATATATACCTATATAACATTTTAAAATATCCATTATATATTAAAATTGAAAGGTAACGTTAGCAAATAATTTCGCTAGCAATAGACGACTTGACGCCCCCTGACGTCACACCGCAGGGGAAATACTGTGGGAAACAAAGCTTGTTTACAAACATGCTGATTTGTTAGTTGGTAGTTGCAGAAAGTAAAAATGTTGTGCATTCATAGATTTGCACGCAAGGGTAAAATATATTAGTTTCAATTTCATGGTTCAGATCACTAATACATATGATTAATGTTTACCTAAAAAAATGGCAAATTCCAAACAAATAATCAATTTTCTTGCCGTACATCTCATCCGGGACATGTGAAGCCAAACAGCTAAATGAAGGTTATGTTCGTCTGTGGTATCCATGGAGATAGGAATTATATCCCACACCTGATTGAAGCTCCACCTCTTTACAAATCATCCATTGCACTACTGCCCTGTGACAAGCTATACCCTCTTCCACAATCGCCTACCAAACCCATCCTAACTTTCCAACTCCCTAACCAATAGCCTACCTACTCGTTGGAAAGCAAATTTAACTTCAGCATCGACCTCTTAAGCATAGTCTGCTTACCCTGTTTCGTTCTGCTCTGCTCCTCATCTAAATCTTCTTGCTGTTATTCCCTCTTCATCTATACTTTGCTTTAGTTACTAGGCAGTGTAACTTATCTTCAGCCTCTCTGTCCATTAACCATCCTGACTAGTCTTTCCACTCTTCTCTTTCCGTCAATGAGTTCCACCTGTCTTCCTTCAACATCAGTCCGAAGGTTCCCTTTGTTCTTACCAACCTGCTCTTGCCTTCTCCATTTCTTCTTCCTCCACCTCCAATTTGACATAGGACCATGGTTGGTACAGTAGCTAGAGCATTCGCTACCTGCCAAGGCGATCCAAGTTCGATTCCCGGCAGGTTAGTCTCTGGATTTTTGCACGTGGGAATCGTGCTGGACAGTGACCTGGTCGGCCGGTTTTCTCGAAGAACTTCCGTTTCCGCGGCCCTTCATTCCGGATCTGCTCTATTCAAATCACCCCACACCATCGCTTAAGACCCAGATGTGGAGTGCTGGCAAAAATCTGATAACTTCATTTCTAATTCAACGTGCGGGTCCCACTCTCCTGCTACATGCTCATACATTGGTCATACCTATGCCTTTTCCTTCATATCACTTTTAACTCCCATTAATACCCTTCCCAGCATTCCTAGTATCCTTTTGCCCTTAGACAGTCTCAATCCACCTTAAGTTGATCTACAACAGTATCCCTAGGTATTGGTACTTGTATGCTGAAGCTTTAGTCTGTCTCCTACCCTTCACATCTGTGTATGTCCATAGGCCTACTCTCCACCTTCTTCCTAGGAAACCTAACCATCTTTATCTTCTTCACATTTATATTCATTTTGTTTTCTTCAGTCCACAATAATATTTTACCAATGTCATCCTGCAACTTGTCCTCTCCACCCACCTCTGCATATAAAACAGTCATCGGCAAACCAACTTGAATTGCCACTGACACCCCCCCCCCCCCCCAAACCATGCACTTTGCAATTATTATGAACAACAAAGGACCCAGCACACTTTCCTGGGGAATACTGTATGTAACCTGTCCCACTTGCATTAAGGAATCTCTCACTTTTACCCTCTGTCTCTGCCCCTTGAGAAAGTCTTCAATCCATCTCACTACAACTTTGTGTGCCAGCAATTCATCAACTTTCCTCATTAAGCAATTTTTATCATAATTTTTTATTCTTATATTTGTGCCAGATATTTTTTCCTTAATTTAGACACAAAATGTGGCTAAATTTTGCTCTTATATAATTAATTTTATCAAAATTTGCATGTTACCATTTAAGGACGGCTCTAAAACCAACTCGCTTACCAAAATGAACTATTTTACAATGAATAACGATGTTGTAGGCTACAAGTTAACCTACGTTAAACCACAAGACAAAATATTTGAGCATTTAAAAAAATTAATGAATTTAAAAAATTCTTATTTTAAATTCCAGCATTTTTATTTAAATACAAAAATCTTTCATTTATTTTTTTTATGTACGTGAAATTGTAGCCTGCAATATCTTTATCCGCTGTGATTTTTTTAAGTTTGATGTGTAAGTTGGTTTTAGTGTTGTCCGTAAAACGGTAACATGCAAATTTTGACCATTATGAACCATCACATGAAAACTATGAGAGATAAGGATATTTCATTAGAGCACAACCCAGTCACATTTTGTGTCTAAAATAAGAAAAAAAATTATCTTGCACAAAAAAATTAAAATATGGTGATGAAAATTGCTGTAGGCTGTGCCGTTGTACAAAAATGTCAATACAAATTATTTTCATAAATTATGTTCTAGGAATTGCTCAACAGTATAACAACATTTCTGAATTAAAAGGCTAAAAGCACATTTTTTAAAGGTTAAAATTTTTTTATTGTTTTGATTTCATTAGGTAAAAATTAAAACATTTTGTTTCCCTTATAGTGAACAGTATTGCATAAGTTATAGCCACATGGTTTAGCTGATTTATGTAAACATTATGTTTATCAGTATTTTGTTCATGGATGTCTGAAATTGATTGATAATAACGGTTAATATTAAAAAAAAAAAAAATATTAATATATATGCATTTATAAAACAGAAATATAGATATAAATACAAGGTACAGGTAGAATATTAAGATTCTTAAATAGTGGCTTAAAGCGTACTATTTTATTTATGTTTGATAACTAAGTTGTTTTAGTAACAAACAAGATGTACTTAATTTTTTACAAATAATGTTTGAATATTTATTCCATTTCACTTGTTAATCTATTTATTTATTTATTTTATTCTGTCGTTCAGCATAATGGCATGCAATAGACATTATCAGTTTCAGAATATAAATACAATAACATACAACAATAAAATATTACAAACAAGGAATACATTGTCAATGTGAAGAACAATTAAAAATATCAGTGATGTCAGTTACAATAAATAGACAACAAACAAACAAACAATCTCAAATTCTTAAAAGATTATAACAAGATTAAAATAACATTTAAATTTTTAAATTTTCTATCCAAAGTAAAGTATTCATAAATATTGTATAAAGGATGTAAAATTAACGAGTGTTTCACTTGAACTTTGAAAATGTTAAATGGTAATAACTGTGACTCCAAGGACAATTTATTAAATAATTTAATTCCCAATATAGGAAAATTTTTGGAGCTTTTCGCTAATCTGTAAGAGGGAGTATCCAAAGAATAGCCTCACTATTTCGGGTTTGGTAAGGATGAACAAGTTTCCTAGATGCATATTCATTATAGTTTTTCTTTGTGTGCAGCAAGCATCGTTGCTTATAAAAATTACTAGCCCTACTGTCAATATAGTCTTTTTTTTTTTTTTTTTTTTTTTCAAACAGTGGCTTACAATGGTCTTTATAAGGTGATCTAGGTATAATTCTCAAACACTTTTTCTGTAGCAGTAGTAGCCTACCTGCTGTACATAACTGCCATCTCCCCACAATATTAAACCATAATTCAGTACAGAGTGAAAAAATGCAAAATATACAGAGCGTACGTACGATTCAGGTACAATACTTGTGATATTTTTAAGTATAAATAGGTCTATTATATTGCTTTTGAATGTTACTTACAAATAGAACCTATATGGCACTCCCAGCTCAAATTTTGATTTATTTTTATATCTAATATATCTATAACATTATCTTTAAGGTCTTTAGGTCTAAGTTAAGGTACAAGTTAACTTCTGTGTTTTCCTCTCATTCATAACTAAACAATTGGCTGCAAACCATTCACATGCCTCTTGCATTGTTTGTTAATTTAATATCTTTAATTTGTTCGTATCTGAATGTATATTAATAAATGTTGTATCGTCAGCAAACATTACAGTATGGTGACTATGTACACTACATGGTAAGTCATTTATTGCAGTAAGAAATAATATATGGTAGGGCCTAAAATAGAGCCCTGGGGGACTCCACTCGTAATCTTCATGTACTGAGAACAATCACCATTAATATTGACATACTGAACTCTATTTGTAAGATAAGATCTGAAAAAGTCTAAAGGACCATCACTTATTCCGCAATATTGAAGTTTTACCAATGGTATTGTGTTCTATACTGTCAAAAGCCTTGCTTAAATCACAAGTCATTAACCCTAAAATATCCTTTTCTTCATAGGTTGGTAAAATCCGTAATATAATGATTTCTAAAGCATCTATAGTTGACCTTTTCTTTCGGAATCTATATTGTGAAGCAGAAAATAAATTATTTGACTCAAAATACTCGTATAGTTGGAAAATTTACGACTGACTCAATTACTTTGCCTAATATAGAAACTAAAGAAATGGGGCGGTAACTATCCTTCATTCCTCTATCTCCTGTCTTATAAATTGGAATTACTCTATATCTATTTTTTGTGAGTCAGGAAAAATCCCATTTTCTAGACATCTATGTATTTATACAAATTTCTAGTGGGAGTAAAATTTTACCCATAACATGTTTGATGATGTTACTGATAATCCATACTTGTCCGTACTTGCTGATACCTTCATATTAGATGCTAACATAAATATTTCTTTACTAGTTACATATTTCCATTTGAAAGATACATTCGGTTTTCCCATATAAGACAAATGTTCTTGATATGTTTGGGATGAACACTGTAATATATCTTTAGTCTGATGTATTGAATTTATAAAAAATATGTTGAAATCCTGAGCTGATATTCTAATTTTACAATCATTTTCATTATTTATTTATACCTGTTTGATTAACTCCCAAGCAGCTTTAATCTTATTACTAGAATTATTTATATATCTCACATTACAGTTTGCCGTTGCTTCATTTACAGCTTTATTATATGAGTTCCTACAATCTTTATAATGATACACTATTTGTGACCAAGTATATTGTTCTAGAGATCATTACATTGTCTCTCATTTTTGCTAGATCTTCTGTATACCAATTAAATTTATGTTACTTTTTGATTTTACTTTATTTCGTACTTTACTTCGGACAGCAATAATAAAAGTTATTTAAAAGTATTTTTAAAAATGTACTAAAACGTTTTTCATGCATTTGACAAGTAGTGTATAGTGCATTTTACCAATCAAAATTGATTGAACATTGCCTAAAATTATCTAGGCCTATATTTAGCGTGATGTGTTATGGACTCTCTGTGTTACTTGCTCAATATGATAACTAAAATCACGGGTGTCGCAAGCTCATATTTTTTTTGGGAAGGCGGGACTGAAATTTTTTTCATTGTTGAAGAACTGCCATCCCAAAAAAAAAAGCGGGGGGTCCTCCCCCTGGAAATTTTGGGGTTCCAAGGTGCAAAATTGGGTTATTTAAGCAATTCTCTTTCCTAAAATATGGTAATCATACCGCTGGTTGAAATAGAGATTTTCTCTTTTAGAATTTTTTTTAAGTGAACAGATTTAAAAAAAACCAGTTAACATAAGTACATGTTGGAGCCTTATACACACCACAAAATAATGATTTCAAATACCAGGAGAAACCTGATTGTTAAACTTACAAGCTGCAGTAGCAATAAGAATGTTCGACACAACATAAAAAATTAATTATGAAAACTTGTATTTACTGTCATAGTATCTTGCCTGAGCACCCTAGTTTATCTTTAAAAAATTATATTTTCGAAATCTGCCAAAAATCTGAATAAAAAATTCACCGAATTTGAGCAGATAAACATTTATAAAGAATTTCTTTAAAGTTTATCAATCTTTACAACATTTGGTGTTGCCATAGTACACATACTACCCGCAATTAAAGAATGACGTAATGGAAGAAACCGTACAAAACTGTAGAAATAATTTCTTGGAGATATTTAAACTGAAATTGTACAATTTTACCCTTTCAAATTGTTTGTGAAATCTTCTGTGATTAAGTTCAAAACAACATAAACTTCACAAAACATAGCCTGCCCTTGATTTAAAAAATATTTTTGAGCTATGATCCACACATCTTCAGTAATAACAATAACAACACACTCAAATAAAGAAAAAAATATTTTTTTGCTGGGCGTAATTTTTTTGAATAATATAGTCCATTCTCGGTAAAATGGTGAGCACTTGAGGTACCTCTAATTTTGTCGCTGAACACTTAGTAAGATCTATGGTTTTTAAGTAATTACAGCACATGCTTGTTAACGGTGTTACTGACAAATAAAAATATATTGGTTATCACACAATTAGTATGTTTCATACTATTATGAAACTCACTATAGAGGCTGTTATTTAGCTTATGTTTAAAACTTTCAGAAATGAGGTATAGGCTAGTTACATTATGAAATGTTTGCATATAATAAAATTTGTTAGAGAGACATTCACCCTTGAAAAATGAATTTTAAAATTGTATTGTGACAAATTTTTGAAAACAATGTTGTGTTGACTTTCAGTTCTGTGCACAATGATAAGTGTTATAGAGATCTTCGACAAAAACCAGAAACTGCTCTTTAAAACTCCCTTCATGAAAATAACAGGAGTGGTCTCCCTCTTATATAGACTATAACTTTTGTGGCATTGGATTTTGTGAACATTTCATGTTGCTTTTCTGAGCAGTACATCCTAAGAAACATAAATGGTCTTACTTTTTATTATATTTACTTTAGAATGTACCATTTGCTATATAATACATTATAGTGTGTCTGGGCCAACAATACAATACCTGGTATGTAGGCAAAAACTGCAATATATTTGCACACAGCATGCTTGTAAATGCATTTTGCACTTTGAAAAACACATCCCATGCTGCAGTTCTTTAGAACTATGTCACATATTTCAACAAAGTAAACCTCAACAAACTTACTTTCTAGCAGCTCCATACACTGGCATGCCTATCACACATCATCGTTGGTATGTTTCATGTGTGAATTTATTTTCCACAGAAATCAGTGCGCTTACAATGCTACTGCTGCAACTGATTATTCTTAAGATTTATTTCTTGTAAACGGTGGATTCTAACAATTTTCAAAAAGATAACCTTTTATGTTTCTTGGTATGTATTGCTCAGAAAATGAACATGAAATGTTTGCCACAGAAGTTCCACTCAACGAGAGGGTGTTATTTTCATGAAGGGGAGAGTTCTAAAGAGTGGCTTCTTGATGCTTTGAAGATCTCAATAACACTAAACATTGTGCACAGATTTGAAATTTAACTCATTGTCGTTTCCAACATTGTGCAAAAGTACCATTTAAAATTAAATTTCCAAGTGTGAATTTCTGTCTTGTGAATTGCAGTAGACAAAAATTTCATTGTGAGACTGTACATCATTTGTGGTAAAGGATCACGTCCTAAACTTTGTAATGTAAGTCAAGAAACCACCTGTGTATATTGCAGGGGATGAAATGAAAAGACGTATTGTTGGGGGGGGGGGGTGTCCCCTCCGTCCCTTATGGTTGTGACGCCTGTGACTAATATCATATGATATGCACATTTGAAGACCTTGATGATCTGATGTATCAGGATATATCACATGATATGAATAATAGTCACTTGGTAGATTAGTAAAGATGTTATCCAAGCATGCCTCATTTCTAGTGGGTTTATCGTTAATATATCTAAAGTTAAATGGCCTCAAAAGATTCAATAACCTCTCAGTACTAGAACAATTTTTTTGTCACATCGAACTTTGAATTGAAATCACCTCCATTAACAACTGGTATTTTTTGACAAGTCAGATGGTGTAATAACCTGTCCAGTTTTTTTAAGAGTACATTGGTATTTCCTGCTGGAGAATGATTAATTCAAGTCACAATTAACTTAGGTTGATCCAATAGTGCAGACACACATTCAAAATGTTTTTCAGAACTAAAATACTCCATTTCCAGTACCTTGCAATTAATTAGTTCAGACTTCCATATTCCCACACCACATATTTTAAATTGTTTTCTACAAAACACAGACACGTGATTAAAACCACTAAGCTTAACAAAGTGATATTCACTCTCTTGTAACCAATGTTCATTAATTAATACATAAAAAGTCAAACTCCTTTTCTGTACAATACATACTTAACTTAATACATTTTGTTTGCCACACAAGCCTTGGACATTTAGAAACATTAATTTAATAGACTTAGACTTTGTACTGAATATAAACCATCATGTATTTGTCTATTGTTACCCCTTGAGTCCTCTCAAAAAAATGGGTGGTGTACTTGAGTGATCACTTGATTTATTTTGATATTTTGGAAAATGGAATTTGGTTACAAGAATACCATCTGGCCAAATTTCAGGCTCAAACGCATAGTCTTTCTTATTTTCTGGTACACCAATGTTAAAAGATTGATAGCCTGGGTATTTTGTTTTTAGATCCTCACATACTACTGTCACTCCAAGTTCATCATCCAAATGTTCAATAACATCACTACATTTTACAGTTACAGCAAATCTATTTACAAATATCCAATTTGTTTTCCCTGCCACAGTTAGGTTAGATTTTTTTGTACTTTTAGCTGAACATAATACTAAGTGTTTGTTTTGATTAGGCCTACTACTATTAGTATCAACATTTCCATGTTTACTTTCTACTATCTTGACCCTTTGTTTTTTACATGATGCACTTTATTGTCTATATCTATTTTTGATGTTGATATTAAACCCTTGTGGCTTGCATTTTCTTTAAATTTTCTGTTTGATTTATCAAGTAATGGTTCATTAGTACCTTGTGGTTGGGCAATCACCTCTAACTCAGTGGTATCTTGTCTCGTCATTCCTTCTGCATATTTCGTTTTATTCTCTTCTCTTCTGTTCTGTCTATGTGCCGACCTTATTGCTTTGCCACTTCTGAAAATGTCCTCTCTCGCTCACCAGAGACAATATTATCTTCTAAGAAATGAGTTTGATTTAACACTACACTTCGTAGCTCTTTATTCTGATTCAAAAGTGTTACTATATTCATACTTATTTCAGAATTTACCCTTTTAATCTTTGCAATTTGGTCAGACAACATTCTAATTTCATTAAGACATTGGCAATTACATATTTTATCGCCGTCAGCTTTTCCGACTTGAGAACCACATGGATCACAAAACCATTGGACAAGACTTCAAGGTCAGTAATCTTTTTGTACTTATTGGTATCTATACCGAGACAGTCAACATGATACCAAGACTGCCAAACTGCTTCACACTGATGACCTTTATCGTTATTTTTCACTTTACTTTTACAAATACCACACGGAGTGTGTTCGTCCTTCCCCATCTTGCATACTCATCTTATATTATAATACTGTACCCACAAATTTTGTATTATTTACTCTAATTAAAGGGGTCCCAGAAATATGAATGTTTAGTGTGTCTACTCTTTTCTTAAGAAAAAATTGGTATTTAGTGTTAATTCATAATGAGAAAATCAATTTTATAATTTATTAAGTAGTTCATTTGTATTTGTTTCCAGGACTGTTAAGTCAGTACTACTAATAATAATGTTTGTATTGTCAGAAAAAGATTAATTCAGCCCTCATCTATGATATCACTTATGCCACTAACATATATTACAAATAAAAGTGGACCGAAAATATTCCCTTAAGGAACACCATTCATCACAGCTTGTGTATCAGAAATGTATTTTTTTACAATGCTGTAATTATTGAGATGAGTTATTTCAACGTTTTGTTTTCTATCAGTGAGATATGATTGAAACCTATTTACGACTTTACCTCTAATACCCAGGGATTCCATTTTGTTCAATAAGATTGTATGATTTACTGTGTCAAAAGCTTCCAATAAATCTAAAAAAATTCCTGGTTTATTTTTGTTTGTGTCTAATGCATCTATAGGCTGTTCAGTATAAACTGAGCACTCAGCAGAACTTGTAATTAATTAAAAATATGTAATATTGGACCAATATATGTCAATGTTTGGTAGTGTTGAAACATATAGGCTACACTAGTTTTTAGTTAGGCCCCCTACCTGGAAGTTTTCATATTAACAATAGTTAAGATAACTGCAAAATGGCTGAAAGAAAACAGTATGCAGTGCTCACTTTATCGTGACCTTATAGTAGTGTAGTTGTAAATTTGTCTGTTGCTGTACTTTTATTTTTATTCTTAATGAAACAGTGTTGGAAGTTGTAAAAGAGTTTATATTTAAGTAATTGATGAGCCTATCTTTTATTATGTACTCAAAAATTTTTTAAATATTGCTTAAAAGAAATATAGGTCTAGAATTAGAAATATTTGTTTTTTCACCTTGCTTATACAAAGGTATAACCTTGGAAAATTTAAGTTCATACGGAAATATTCCACTGTTAAAAGATTGATTAATTAGGAGTGTTCTTGGTTTTAATGTATAATATGTTAATTTTTTAATTGAGGCGGTGAGTTGCAAAACTTGTCTTGTCCAACAAAGATGGTTTCGAGATAAATCAGTACAATGTCAATGGGTTAGGCAAGTTTTGCTGGCAACACCAATATTTACCGTGCTATAAGTACTGGATTATGTTTGTTTTATTCACAAATTTTACTTTACAGTCATGCTTTGCAACTATCTTAATCCATTAATATAACTATCTAATTTTTTTTTTACAAAATGGATAAGACAAGTTTTGCAACTCACCGCCTCAATTAGTCTATAAGGTATCTCATGACAACCTGTAGAATTTGTGATTTTTCAATTTATTTGAGCATTTTAGTAACTTATCTTTGTTAACAGAGTAAAGTAGCCTACCATTGATGACACACAAATTTTATTACATGTAGGTCTAAATTCTTTTCCACGCTTTGAGTCTGGTAACAACTTTATGAGATTAGTTACTATTGTTATAAAATATTGTAATTGGCCATGGATATTATGTTAAGTATTGGAACACCATCATTATTGTGGATCTTAATTTCTCCTTTTTTTTTTTTTATTGATTTCAGTTCAATTGATAGCCAACGTAGTTTATGATTTATTTGTTGCGTCAAGTATTTTTTTATGATTTTGTATTTATTTAGCTTATCTTATAATTTTTTAAATAAATTACTTTGTACTTTCAATAATAGTTTATGAATTTTGGACATCTGTTACACTAATATAGTGCAAATTTTTTATGTTCTTACTTGGTGTTTTAATACCTGAAGATATCCCGTCTTTCCATGTACTGTTTAGTTTATTAACTTTGCATTTTCTTGTGAGAAAATATTGTTAAAATTTTAAACAAAAATACTTGAGAAAATACAGAAAATTTAGAGTTACGCTATTTTCATATCTTTGCTATCCCAGTTTTCACATGCTAATAAATTTACAAAATGATTCATCTTTTCATTGGTGATAAGTCTTTTCAATTACATTTATGTTTTTATTTTTAATGTTAGAAAAAACATGATCTATAATTGTACTGGAGGAAGTGGTTTCGCTCGTTTTGCTGCTTATATGACAGTATAAGCCCATAGACTGTAAAAGGTACATGTATGGATTTACTATCAAATTTCTAACATTTAAAATTATATTGATATCACCACAATATAGCATTTGACCTTTTACTTTACATAGTAGTAAATTAGTACAGATTCCAATTTTTTTTCGAAAGCACACGAATTTGACCACAGGTGGCCTATATATTTAAATTAAAATAAGATTGTAATTTTTAACTCTAACTCTATTGTGCATCATTCAAAACTGTTCAGTAAAATGTTCTGTTTAATTTTTAACATAGAATTAGATATTCTTCTTAGCAAAAATACAAGAATCTCCATGATTATCAATTGTTCTAGAGTAACAAGTACCCAAAGTGTATCCTGGTATCCTAATATGTAAAGTTAAGTTCATCTTTAGAGCACCAGTGTTCAGTTAAACAAATGGCAATAGGTATTTCTTGCAATGTATCTATAAAAGATTAAATTTGTATGCACTTATATTTCAAGGATCTAATTTTTACATATAATGTAGTCAAGATTTGATTTGATTTGGAGTCTAGTAGATTAAACATAGTTTTGTTTTGAGAATTAGATGATAAAGAAAGATAATTTTGATATCCATGTATTATCTGCTTATGTTTTATTTTACTGTGCTTTATTTCATTTTATACTTTATTAAAGATAATTTAGGAGCAATCAGTTCTGGTATTACTTATTGTTTTAAGACTATTACTTTTCATTGGCCTACAAAAATTGATAGTCCTACCTACTTTACATTTGTTTGGGGATTTTTGTAACTCAAATTTAGATTAAATTTATTCTTTTTAAAGCCCCAGACTATATATCAGACACACTGTTCAGTTTTCCTTATTAATACTTAAAGATATAACATTTGCCAGTTTTCAAAGCCTAATTAGTTTACATAATTCACTACATATAATAGATTTTCCTTTACAATTAAGGTTTTCTCAATTGTGTGTAATACACTTCCGTGTAACACACTTTGATCATATTAAGTGACATTTCTAAAACGTTTACAAATATTTTTTAAAGAAGCATTTGTCTTTTTTATTTCTTTGTTCACCACAGACCATACAGGCAAGTGATGCCTGATTGGCAAATTTAGTACTATAATGTTTGTATGTTTTAGTCCTACAAGACATGCTTTTAAAGAGCTTGAAGCTGCATTAGCATTGTTTTTACTAACCTCATTGCTTCCTTCAAACAACACTAAAGTGTCCTTACAACTTACTCTTTTCTTTCAATAGAATCAAGTTTATTAACTTCAGCTAATATTGCACTTGGTTTAATTAATCATACCACCTTTTTATGCACTAGTTCATTGCTGATTCTATTTGCTAGCCCTCTACCGTGACTATTAGCTAATATTAAAACTTTACCGTTGTTTGGTTTCCTTGTCTTGATTACATTTTGTTGTTACCGTAACGTAGAGTCAACTTTGAATATACTTAGACATTTGTACCTATTTTTACTTTCCACTGAAGAGTTAGAGTCTTCTTTACAAGGGTTTTTATCCATCCTTTTGCCACTTTTACCCATCTTCTGTGTTGTTTTGGTCGCTACCTTGTCTTGTTTCACTTGCTATCGTCAGACCATTTTGAAGTACTTCTTTAGATAATCAATTTCCTCCATTAATTTTTTCACTAAGTCCTGGCATTCCGTAATATTTTTAGTGTCATAGAAATAACACTCAGAAGCATTACCAGCGTCATTTTCTTCACTTTTGCCATTTCACTCATAGTCTCTGCATCCATTGCATACCTGTTCACTATTTGGCATTTTCATCTCATCAACATTACTACACTTTTTATAGTGAAACTGCTTATCACATTTGTCGAATAGTATAATATTCCAAAAGTTTTTTTAACACTACCACAATTAAAATCTCTCGACACATTGTAAATACCAACTGGCATTCCATAAGTTATGATCATAGTAATTAGTCTAAATTATTAATAAATTACTAATAACATTGTTACTTATATACCCCATATAAACTTTTAGTTCACCCTCATCTTTACAGGTGCAGTATGACTTTTCCTTCACCTCACAGATAGCTCCCTTTAGTACCCTTCCCAGCATTCCCAATGTTCTTATCGCCTCTTCATTACCACTTTGTCTGTTTTGTCCACCTAAGGTCACTTAAAAAACAACCTATAGATACAGTACTTGTATTATGTGGCTTCCCATATCTCTTGCCCATTCTATCTGTTGATGTCTATGTCCATCTTTTTCTTCCTTGTTAACCTAACTGTTACGAACACTGATTTTCGTGTTTGCCACAGTCCATGAACACAACTTTTCAGTTTCTGCAAGTTTACACCACTGCCCACCACTGTGTTTAAAACAGTCATCTGCAAACAATCATATATTGTCACTAATCCTCATACCCACTTAATTTGCCATAATAATGAACTGTAACGGTCCAAGCACACTGTCCTGTGGCACCACTGATGTAACCTCAAACTCCTCTGTTTATGACTCCAGTAGTTTGACTAAGTTCCTATTCCAGCATTTGGTAAGCACCATGTGGTGCAATCATGTACACCAAAACCTTCATTTAACACAACCAGAAACTCAAGTTATGTACTCAACTTAAAATTATCCACATGACAGTAATTACAAATTCAACCATAAATTCTGTAATACAACCTCCACAAATTTATAACCAGAAAATAACGAAATGTCCTTGTTGACAAAATGAGCTTTACATGACAACACACGCAGACACCTTTGATGCTGTTAGTAAGACTACAAAACTGTGCACTTTAAAAACTAACAAGCTAATAAACATTGTGTTTTCAAATGGCCCAATGAGTTTACACTAGTTTAATACTGCTGAATATATTTTTTTTTAGTTTGAAATACATGGTGGTTATAGAAACTTTCGAAAACATACATATAACTGTTTGTTATTTTATTTATTTATGTTCTACATGCCATACACACTGTACATGTCATTGTTAACTTGGTGTGTAGAGCATGACAAGATTACAGTAAATTACAAACTATTTACAGTATTTGCAAGTGCATTAACAGTTTCATTAATAATAAATAATATTATTATTAAAGAAAAGCAGATGTATTTATAACCTAAATTACACCCTATTTGAATTTTTATGTAAATACAAAGATTTATATAAGTACAGTACACACAAAAAATAAAGTAAGTTCCAGTCAGTATTGATACATTTGTTCAAATATTCTTCTGTATTGTTAAAGGCTTGATTAAGATAATTTTTAATTATATCCTTAAATTTAACTTAATTGAAGTGGTTTAGTTATTTATAACTTGTGGGCAGAGTTAAATACTTGGTCATGGTGAAGGTCCTTTTTGGATAATCACAAAGGATGCTGTTAAGTTAATAGTATTTCGATTATTTCTCATTTTATAGTTATGTACTTCATAGTTCATTTTAAACAGATCATTGTTGGCAGAAATGTGTGATAGCATGTTATAAATATATAATCCAGTCTAAGTAAAGTTTTCCTTCAATTTTGGACAGCCTCATACAAGTGTCTTTAGTTTTCTTATTATATAATCCTAATTGCCTTCTTCAGAAGGATGAAATCCTGATTAGCAGCTTGTGAATTACCCTAAAAAATAACTCTTAGAAGACATTGTCTTGCAAATTGGAAGTTTCTGTTATACACTTATTTCAGTATTTTATTAAAGCTAGTTTGGAAAGACAACGTAAGGAATAGCAGGCAGCACTTAGTTTGTTTATAATGAGTTGCACATGCCATTTCCAATTCATTCTATAGTCAATAGCTGAACTTATGTTCAAAAAGTTTACCGACTCCACATTTTTAATATGATCTTCATGGCGTTTGGTGAGTAGGTGGGTTTTTTTTTGTAGTAAATCTAATTCCATTTGTTTTAGATGTATTTAGGGCCAGTTTATTTACTGTACACCATTCTATTAATTTATTGAAAATTGCAATTGTGATTTTCTGAAATTGCTCTTTTGATTTTGAGTTAATTATTATGTATCTGTGACTAATGTAGTTATTACATCAGGACCTAAGAAAGCTGGCGGATCATTTATGTACACAGTGTTCTCCCCAGCAGAAATGTAGAGCTGGGTGGTTCATGAGACCAGCCGGGTTGATGGGGAAATAAGCTTGATGGTGTAGATGGAAATGTCTGTTTCTTAGCCAGGTGGCAGAGAAAACTAGCCGGGTGGGGTGCCTAGAAAAACAGGTCTGGGGAGAACACTGATACATATTTAAAAAAAGTAATGGTCCCATGATTGAGTCCTGTAGGATTCCATGTGTAATTTAATCAGTATATTAAGGAATGTCAGTGTGTTTCTTATTAAAGCTTTTTGTTTAAAATCTTTGAAATATGATTTAATTTAGGTAGTGAATTGAACTTATAATCTATACCATACAAATTTAATTTCTGGATCCGCACTTGGTTAACACAGTCAAAGGCTTTAGATTGCATCATATTCCTGAGACACATTTGTTGTTCAGTAACTTTGGTAGGTTAGTGTTAAAGGGGAGTGTTAGACAATTTTATTATATTTTAAGTTTTTGAGCCATTGCATTTATTCAAATATTATTATCAGAATTTTCTCTTCGATAAAGCATACTATATATTTTTAGGAAACTGCTTTACATAAATAATAATGGAGTCTTTTATTAATTTGTCATGCAGAATCATTGCCAGAGAATTCTTGAAAGTTATCCTGTCATTCTCTTGCAATGATTCTGCATGACAGATTAATGAACAATTCCATTATTCTGATTTCGTGCTTCACACACACTTAGTTTAGTATAAAATGGTGAGGTCATAATAAAAATTTTTATATGACATAGTTCTCATTTGGGATCCTTACACGTGTATATTAATATAATAAATTAGACAGAGCTCAGATGGAGAGATATATTAGAACCATTTTATAACACTCTTGCATACAACGTTTTCCCATATAAATCAATTTTTTTCATATTGTTCACCATTTTTTCTACAAACCATAATGCTTCAATTTCCTATCTGTAACAGTTCACTGTAATATTTTTAATATCCAGCATAGAGCATATATTTTTGCTCAGGCACTTAATAGCTACAACTATAGTAAAGTAATACATAGCAGCTGCATTTAATTAAAAATAACTAAGTAGTATTAACTTAAAAACAACTAATTGGATAATTTATGTTTAGATAATAATCATAGGTATGCAGTAGAGTGAGATTAGGATAACAATCTTAAAGATGGCAAATCATGTATCTACAGAAGACAAGTTGGATATTCACTGCTGTACTTCTATATTTTTCTAATTGTTTATGTAAGTTATGACTGATTTTCAAATATTACATACACCTCATTAGCTAAAGTAATACAGACAAATTAACAATATACAGAATTAAGAAATTCAAAATGATTTAACTAAAATTATTGCTTCCTGCTTATAAAGTTTTCCTGCATGTAACTTTTTTTACTGTATTTATACTTAATTTCAAACTGAATGCAACTACTTTAATTTGTAACCTTTTATTGATTATAATTATTTTCTACTCTACCACCTTAGCAAACTAGTAAACTTAATTATTAACATTTAATGTCTCAGATAAAATATTAAAACTAAACTTTTGAGTACTACACATAACTGTGGTGAACAGCCACAACACCAGCACCGTTGTGGACTTCACAGCGAGCCACACCTCCCTGCACCTGCAACCCAAGCTGTAACATAGTGGATGAGCAGAGTTTTGTCCACCTCGCTGTCCTGCATATTAATGCATGCACAAACTTGGCTACAGCCAGGGTGACCATCTAGCTCAGAAACTTGATGACTAACAGTACACGAGTCGTCTTGGACAGGCTGTGCAAGAATATTATTGTGCTAGGCCAACAGTGATTGGAAATAGCATGGAGCGGTGATTGAGGTGGCTAAATGGCATCTACAGCCAAGTACTAGTTTCAGGTGCATGTTCAACACAGTGGGTGAGTCCAAACAAACTAATACCTAGGTTACATGTCTT
>PNEQ01012259.1:0-21336 GCA_003012365.1 Medauroidea extradentata
TTTTTTTTTTTTTTTTTTTTTTTTTTTTTTTTTTTTTTTTTTTTTTTTTTTTTTTTTTTTTTTTTTTTTTTTTTTTTTTTTTTTTTTTTTTTTTTTTTTTTTTTTTTTTTTTTTTTTTTTTTTTTTTTTTTTTTTTTTTTTTGGACGGTGGCTATAGGAGAGAGAGAGTGTCACGAGATGTGCGTGCCCTCGTTTTAGGATTTTAATTAGCTGCGAGATATATATTGTACATCAGGCCGCCTGATTAGGCGAAGACGTGTCGGAACTGCAGTTTGCTGTGAAAGAAGAGGGCTTGACAGTAATAATTTGTGGATATTTAGCAGATTTGTACTACCGCGTCTGAACGTATGGTGCGTGTATTGACTTTATTTCGCCGGCACCAGTCAGCCCGTGAGTTTATATAGGGAACAGGACGCGGAGAAAACCCTCTCCTCACAGTTCTACGAGAACTTCCAGACGGCGCAGAACTTCGCTCACCGACATGAAGAATAAAGCTAAGTCTCGCCAGCCTTTTGTCTAGTAGTAAGAGCCTAACCGTAATTGACGACGCCGTCTTCCGTTTTTTATGCAGTCTGTAAGCGTGTAACTCTCTGGAAATAATTCGCCCGACGGGCATCTCTGAGTTAAAGAATTCGTGTTCAAATCCTAGATTTAGACGTGGCACAATTACAAATAAAAATGTCATATTTTCTAAGTGACATAATACAATTTAGGTATATTCTCCTACAATCATATTGTATTACCAATGTGGTCTACTTAATTTGGTTTCTGAAGGATCCAGATGTTTTTATTCTTCAGTACTAGGAGTCAGCCAAGTATGATTAATGATATTAAAATTGATATTACTTTACGTGAGTCTTACTAATACCACATCTTGTTCAGCCATCTTATGTGTGCCATTTGCGTTACGAGCATAGTACGATATAAATTATTTAAAAATTCGTTGGGCTGTAGTTTCTTTCAGTAGTATTGGAGTATATTTTAGGTGGTTCTGCATGTAAGTATTTCTAGGTTCACCAGCGAACGCTTCCAGAACTCCTGTTGGTAAGACATACACTGGTGTTCCCCGCATACACATACCGGATCCTACTTTAGATGAGCAGTGCAAACGTAACTTCAAAATTAACCCTGCGATACATAACCGTTATTATTAAATCGCTGAGATACACCATGTCATTATTGACGTCAGTTAATCCACTTTTGCACCACATAGTTGTATTACGCGGTCTTGCAATACTAAGCAAACAACGTGAATCCTGGGCTGGATGGGACAAATAATTGTTATTGGCAAACTGGTGTACGACGACATTTTAACGTGCAATATGTGGCAACATAGCACAGAGTTAGCCCCCTCTTAAGCTACGCAGATCTGTTACTACCACTGTTCTAACAATCATATTTCGGGCACGGGTACAATCCCGAACATTATATTACGGTTACCCGACGTAACACACACAAAATAATGCCTGGACATGGAGGACACTTACTTCGTACTGTGTTTCCACATTACGAACACAACATGGGCAGCGGTGGTCGAGGGGCCAGACAGACCTCTTGCCTCCCACCAAGTCGATCCGGGTTCGATTCCCGGCGGGGTCGGTACTCGGATTTTCGCATGGGGGAATCGTGCCTGACTATGCCGCAGGTCGGCGGGTTTTCTCGGGGATCTCCCGTTTCCCCCGCCCATTCATTCCGGTCCTACTCTCTACATCATATCACCCCTCACCAGCGCTAAAGACATCGATGTTAAGCGCTGGCCAAAAGTCTCTCATTTTCGGAAATGTATTACTGCATTCAACAAGTTCAACTTGCACCATCATGCTCCGTAGCGTGACAGAGAAATGAGCAGGAACCAGATGGTGTATCTGCCGTAAATATTTGGTGTGTAATCCAAGTGAGCATGACGGAGTAAAGTTGCAGTGTTTACATGGGTGTTAATTATCTCTCTCTCACTCTGGAATGGTTGAGGGAAGGAGAGACGAGACTACACAGAACAGTGGAGAGGGGTGGATACCACCGGGCGTGACACAGAGCGCTAGCAGCGGATCAGCTGCACGTATCCTGCGTCAACAAGGGCGAGAGAGCTGGGCTAGGGATCCGGTCACACGTCCCTAGTGTCGGCACGACCCGGTGGCTTACAGTCGCTGCGTCGCATCTCACACTACACCTTCACTTTTCTCTTACACTTCCGTCAGCTACCGGGCTTCTTGTGCATTTTCGCTACATTACTTAGACGTAGTTATGCAAAAAAGACCTAACCCACAAAGTTAATTATTTCGAGGTGAGGTGAGAGGGTTGTACTGCCCTTCAACAACGAGGTCTTAAGAGCCGATGGGGGTGAAGTGAGGTGAAGCGACAGCAAAACAAGCACGCCCGAGCGAGGATTTGAACCCATGACCTCTCGCACTACAGACAGGCTCCTAGTGGACTACGTTACGGAGGCCGGCTAGTTTATTATCAGACAATCATACCAAACTGAATGTGGAGGTCCAAAATATTTTAAAGAAAGATTATTAATCATAAGGCTTCGCTTTCTTAGTTTAACACTGGTTTGCAAAATATTATTTCTAACATAAATTAATACATGTATCATAAATTCATTCTTACAGTTTTAACACTTATACATCATCGTTTGGATCTGAATTTTTCTGTTGCAATACACCAAGCAGATTTTTAGATTTTCGCCCCTTAAGTATCACATATTTTGTTGTCAATATAAGCCAAAATGAAGCAAAATAATTTTTTCTACCAAAAGGTACAATTGTTTTAAAAAACACTATGGCAAAATTGTGAATTGTATAACTGAAAAATAATCTAAAATTTTATCAAAGCAATCAATATATTCGAGTAATTTCCGATTGTTTGATATACATGAAGATAAATAATTGCTGAAAACATCAGTTGATTTCTACGCTTTCTTCGGAGTCAATACGGATAATTCTAAATAATAGTATTTGCCAACTTTATGAGTAATTATTTATCCAGAATTACTAATTCGTTACACGTGATCTCTTGCGCCGCAGTTAAATGTACGAAGTTCCGGCGTCAGAGATTGTGCCTCAGAAGTTCGTAACACTCGAAACAATTTTGTTTAAAACTTTAGCTTATACTATTGTGTAGGATTGCAATTGTTCATTTTTCGCAAATTGGCTTCAAGAAACCTACTGTTATAGAGATTAATGATTTTAGCGTTGAATTATGTACCACGCCCTCTTAATGGGGATTGTTAGACAATTTTATGTATTTTCAGTTTTTGAGCCATAACATTTATTCAAAATGTATTATCAAAACAGTCTCTTTTACAAAACCTATGAAATATTCTTGGTAAACTGCTTGACACAAATGGTAATGGAAACATTCATTCATTTCTCACGGAGAAATATTGCAACAGATGTGGAAAGATAAAAAAAAAAAAAAAAAAAAAAAAAAAAAAAAAAAAAAAAAAAAAAAAAAAAAAAAAAAAAAAAAAAAAAAAAAAAAAAAAAAAAAAATTAAGTAAGCTCCGACATAAAAAAACTCTAAAATATAAAATAACAAATTCTCTTGGCCTTTTAACTTCATTAAAATACCTATTAATATCTTTATGATGGGCTTCATGATGTCGGGGGACCGCTAATTAATTGACTTAAACAATAACAATACGAATAAAAATAATATTGATAATGACAAAAGTATGGATTATTAAACGACTTACTCTATGTAAGCAACGTTGGCATGTAACAAAACAACAGTATCCAACCGTTTAGTTTTCAGTCTTGGTTAATTTACTCTCAACCGTCAACGACATCAGTCTTTGCGTGTCTGCCCGGTCGGGTCGCCGCATTTTGTGACCTCCCCGCCCCCTAGGCATATACCACGCATCGCGCGCGGCTATCTAGCGAACGCCACTTATATAATTGGTACAATATCGAAACACTGCATGAACTCTGAAAACCTTGTAAGATTGATGTAACAAATTAAGTTCATACGTACAATTTAAAACTAGTAGATATTTTGTATTTTTTCTACCTACTGTATGTATAACTAATTATGCTTCTTTACATAGCGGTCCCCTGACTTGACAACGCTGATCATCATAATATTAAAAGGTACTTGTAATGAAGTTGAAAGGCCAGGATAATCTTTTTTTTTTACTTTTTAGAGTTTTTTTATGGCGGGGCTTACTTAACATTTTTAATTTTACTTTTATTCCACAATATTACTCTAGTAATGATTTCGTCAAGAATTTGTTGCAGATGTATGGAGATAGCGAACAAGTAAATGACAATTCAATTAAAACATTAAAATATGTAGTATGTATGTATATAGACACACGCACATTTCTATTTATTCTCTGAATAACTCCAACACGTAAACAAATAAAATAGGAGATTATTTGTTTGAGATTAATTGTCTCTTAGTATTACTAGATCTTAATCCTATGACGAATTTTGAATGAAGGAAACATAAACTATTTTGCGAACTGTGTCAATGGCGCATCATGCTTATGACGACATGCGTTAGGTGCAAATAAAAATAATGTTTAACTTTAAATATATTTGTTTAAAAAAATGATCTAAATAATAATTGTTAATTGTCGCTCTTTGTTTTCAACATAAAAACTCAGCAACGGGTATAGGTTTAAAGAATAATTTTAGCATTGAAATGTGAAAGATTTTCTTAACGTGTAAAACCAAGAACTTTAGCTACGTATACTTGCAATTATATATCTTTTATGCGACATAAATAATTGAGGCAAGTGAATCCAAATAGATTTAGACAATTACAAACCTTGTAGCATTAAATGCAACCTCTTAGAATGCTGCTGAGATATATTAAAAAATGTTTCCGCAGTACAAAGGATATTAATTGCTGAAAATACCACGCAACTTATAATTTTTTTTTTTCGTCCCGTGTGAAGATGAAATCGTTGTTTAACTACACGTCTTTCTTTTCGACGAATTCTGAGGAAATTCCGAACTGTCATTCCAGTTATTGCGCTACGGAACTCTCCCCTTGCTCGGAGAAAATCGCGCCCAGAATATATGAGCATTCCATCGAGCAGAGTCTCTCATTCCTCCACGTCACCTCGCCATGGCCAGTCAATTCGTCCCGATCTGTTTTCAACACTCAGCCAGTACACTGTAAAGTCTAGTCGAAAACTGCAACTAGAAGATACTAGTTTCTATGCGTTTGTTATATTAGTGTTGCTTACATTACTGCACTCAATGCAATAACCTCTTCTTAATATTCACTACTTATCTGCTGACGCGACGATGAAAAAGTTAAACCATCGTCTTTATTATTTGATATCAAATTATTCATGTTATTAATTATTATATAAGTTTAGCATTGTTGTAACATCTTAAAGCTCTTAAAGTTATTGGATTAATTCTTATTTCTATACAAACAATTTCGGTGCTTAGTTTCAATATTTCAGGCATAATGTATTAATCGACTCTTTAAAATCGCGCACCAAATTTAAATTGTATGCAGACGATATCAATCACTCTGATCTACGTTTCAATTATATGCGACACACCAATCATATATGAGTGTATGGTTGATGTTAAACAAAAACTAACACATTTCAATGATGTATTATTCCCATGATGTATAATTATACTAGCTTGAACTGCACACGATACATCTAAGTCATCCCCTGATAATTGAACGTAAATCGTTTAGTCGAATGAGTGTGTCCTAACAACTCCACAAAGTAGGTACCCCATGCAGTAGTGCAATAAAGGTTTATTAGTGATATTGCAAAATGTGTCAGTTGATATGTAGACGGTGAATTATTTATCATCACTAGTAACAATTGGTTTACTAGGATGTAATATTTTTAAAACTTGGTTGACATAACTTGTGGGTTTTATTTTAATAGTGCAGTTTCCTTACCCACAGAGTTCAACTGTTTTACAGTAACATACACCTACTTTTACACCATCCCTGTAACAAATCTTATATGATAAATCTGTCGTAACAACGCGCCTATTAGTTCGGTTACACGCCTTGCAAGGAAGTCGCAATGCCTGCTCATGTTTCAGGGTTTTCAAAAAATACTTTAATTTTACACACGATTTTCTCGAAAGCGACTATGTCTAGCAATATTTGTTAATCGACCTTTATTTTTTTTTTGTTAATCTTCTGCGCCTGTTTAATATTCTGTAGTAGGACATGAATTACCAAACTAAATTCCTTAGAATGAAGTAGAATCATTTATAAAACACTGTACAAAATTTCGTTATTTAACATTAAGTAGTTTTTGAAATTTTGATTAGAATGTCATTTGAAAGTCTATTTTCAGGGTAACATTAATCACACAATTTTCATTTTAGGCTCAAATTAAAAGCACCTTTTCGATATGTTTTTTTTTTTTTTTTAGCTATCACCCCAATAAATTAACACACTCTGCCTTGTCTCAACCTACATGTATAACATTGCATGCTGTGTTTCTGAGGGCGGGCTGGATGGGGCGTGTGTCGAAACACCTTAAGGGCTGGCCCATGATTGAAAGCCCCGGTGTCTCATAGTGGCAGTCACGCCGAAGCTACGTCATAGATACCTGTCCCAACTGCGTCTTAATCCTACGAGGGCAGCCTACGTGACTCAATTCATGTCCGAAACATGTAGCAATGTCTATTTTTAGACCCCTGTAAAGCGGTTACTCCCCGACTGTTTCGAGGAGTATAAAACCGCAGAATCGGCACATTTGGGGAGAGTTCGCTATTGGTCGTATTAGAGGAAGGTGCTATGGTTGTGGAGATAGACTAGTGAAGACATCTTGGTGAAGTCAGAGTCTACTGTGAGGCGGCAGGCGGCTGCCTTCGGAGCAGTGTTGGACCGAAGACCTCAAGAGTGAAGACAGCGGTGCACTCGGGGTGCTGCGCAGCACACGACGATTCATCACCACGGCGGACTATTAAGGTTGTACACTGTCACTATTTGAAAGACTGTTGATTGCATATATGACTGAATGTTATTGTGATTTGTACTGTTTAGTTAATAGATGGTAGACATTTTTGTGCTTTAATTGTCAAAGTTAATTAACGTGTCTGTGACACAGTAGTAATTGTGTGCATAACTAATTGTGTTGTGAGAGTTATAGTTGATTACTGTTTTGTGTATTTCGTAGCTTTGTGAGCTATTAAATCCAGTACCTAATTTAACTGTTTTATTTCTAATTATAAGACCTCTATCCCAAAAGAACTCATGGGAATTGCCCACATGTAAAGTTTTATGTTTCAAACTTGTAACTATATATATATATATATATATATGAAATTTAAAATAGACTAAGTGTCAAAAACCTACATCCGAGGGAAAGCAAAAAAGCGTTGAAAACACATAAACTCACATATCTATTCGGAATAACATAGTGTAATTATAAGAATAGATCATGCTGGCATTGTTGGCTATCAAAACGTCAAACATATACAGACTTTAAATATCCTGTAATTATTAAAACCTGAAGGTAAGCTGAAATATCCAAGTGTCATAACCACGTCACTTATCCCTGCTTGAATATCACTAACCAAGGCACTTGTTTCCTTTTCAATATAATTACCCACGTCTCTTAACTACTTTTGAATATCATTTCACAACGCACTTACAATCTCTTCAGTATCATTACACATGGCACTTATTTCCATTTGAATGTCAGAATGTCATTAGACATTGCATTTATTTACTTTTGAAAATAATTACACATAGAACATACACTCTATTGAATATTACTAGCCATGGTACTTATTATATTGATCTACATACTGTAACAAAATGAATTTAACACTTAACACTTTCAATTTCAACTCTTCAATATATACAAATATATGAGTATACGCATACATACATATGAATATATATATATATATATATATATATATATATATATATATATATATATATATATATATACATTCATACATATAGTCAAATGGTTCGGTAACGCATGTTTAGTTCGATAAAATATATCTTTAGTAATACGTGACGATATGTCACAAAGAAAGTAATATTTCAAGTTGCTGTGCACGAAACCGTTGGTTATCAGGCATTTATTTCTTGAACATCGTAGCCATACCAACTTCAGTTACTTACCGTGTTAAATATTTTCCTTTCTGATAAAATAAAACCTAATTTTTAATATTTATTTTCCTGCCCAAGAATTTACAATCTCGGTTTACGTAACAAAACAAATATTATTTATTTTCAAACCCCAACATACTTAACAATCATGCTTATGGCAACGTATGTGGGTGCAAATAAAAATCATGTTCAATTTGAGATGTAACAGTTTATAAAGTCTTGTACAATAATTTACCAAAGTGGTTATTAATGTGTTACGTAACGTTAGCTCTAAATTTTTCACATGTTTTCAACATAATTTTTAAGAACCATCTAAATTAAATTCTTAAATTTTGCCCTTCGAAATCAACATAAAAACCTGAAACACTGTGTAGACTACTGAGTTCTGATTGGTCATTCATTTTAGCACTGAAATATGTAAGATATTCTTAACACGTAAAAAAAATGCTACGCCAAAAGCTAACGCTATGAGCTAACTTGAAAATTATCCACCTTCTCCTTCGTAGATAGCCTGTCATTGAAACATATTTTATTGAGAACAATAATTGAAAACTTCACCTGTTTGCAACGTGTTTAAAATTGGAATTTTTCTTTTAAATAAATTGCATGCAAAAGCTTAATATGTACTTTTTAACGAAAATAAATAATTAGAAGATAAGGCGAAAAATGAAACCTAACTGAACGTATTAATTTTTTATTTTTTTTTATTATAATTATTGTTTATAGAATTAAAGTAAATGTAATCTAATTATATACGTATGTTATTATAACAATTTAAGTGATTTTCCAACACCTAACATATTCATGTACTGATATGTAATATACCGTAAATAAAAAAAATTCTTGAACTTAAATACCATTTTTCTGTTTATAAATAAACTAGAAATTTGTATTTTTATACATTTCACTATCATTTTATTGATTTGTTTTTACAGAAATTTATTTTTTTTTCATAAAAAACACTCTTCGCTACATAAGTACAATTGGTTACATATTCCTACTTGTAAAGATAAATAATTTAACAAGAGTCATAGATTCAAAGTACAAAAATATACTTATATTTAGTTACTTCGAAAAGTTTACGTTCGTTATTTAATGAAAAATGAGCCACAACAAGGTCTGCTAAGCAATTAATTAATGCATATATTTTGCTTCAAATGCCGTATTAATTTGTAGGTTTTCACGCAAAAAAAATTGTACAATAAGAACTTCTGTTTGAGAAAGCATGATAAGAAACTACTTCGAGTGACTGATTCAATTACTTATAGTAAGTACGTTTAAAAGTTAATGATTTAAGTGAGAAAGTACGGAAACTCATGATCTCATAAACACATTAATGAAAAAGAGATGTTATTTACGCAAATCCCCGTCACTCTTTAAATAGCCACTAAAATAAAACCTTTACTTTTTTCAGCAGATCAAAACTATTCAAATTGTTTAGGTTGCTGCCAGAATTAAATAAAAAAATTAAATGTACTTTTAAATTACAGCCTGTATTTTATGCATTACTTAAGATAATGATTAAAAAATTCAGTCTAAATTTCAAACTTAAATAGTTCTGTTTCTAATTAAAAAAATGTAAATATTATTTTGCAACTTTGTGGAGAAAACATAAGCTTTCTATCTCTCAGGCAAATGAGTACAATTAAAATTTTTGCAGCTAGTTTTTGTTTATAGCTCTGTCACGCATTTCACAGCTCGATAGGATGGTGTCCCCGACGCCCTACAGCTACTAAGCATATACATGAACATAAACAAACCACGATTGAATCACTGAGGTAGCAGCACAGAACAAGAAGGGTAGTAGGTAGCAGCACGCTACAACTTGATATTTGTATACCATTGCTTCGCGCTTGACAGCGGTCGTAAAATGTAATATATGATACGACTTTCATGTTTATAACTAGCTCCTCACGGAACATACAATTCTCTTAACTTGTGTTCAGTGTCATCTGTATTGTTTATAAATGATTTTGCTGCAATTGGAACGTAAATAATGGTTCACAAATGTAACTTATTTACACTGACTTCTGTTGACTAAGAATCTCGTCGCGATACAAGTTGTGCCAGGAGGTACATGACGTCTCAGTTGCAGTGACACATGATTTAGGCTTCTGTCCAGATCTTCGGCATTATCAAAATAATTAAATTTACAATGTTTTAGCGCCTCTTGATATCCACTCAAATTAACTGATGACTTTAATACTGGGCCTTATGGAAACACATAAAGCATAGTCTTACATTGCAGTAGCATTTTGGAAATATTATCTGCTAAGCCCTGCATTACCACGTGCCATTGTTAAGCCAAGTGAGTGACGTTTTGTTCGGAAGCCTCTAAGCATTAAAACCCCTATACAACAGCAACAATTTATCACGTTGAGTTGTAGACAAATGGCTTAGTTAATCTTTGTAACAATTCTGCCATGCATCGTAGCTGATGTAAACCGATACATGACTACATAGTATGCACACAATGTAAACACTGACACGAAGCGATTAAATAAATTTAGTACTAAAACACTAAGTTATAAAGGTAAATTAGAAAATATTAGAGTCAAGATAAAACAAAAAGTGAATAATAAAAATCTCATAAATTTTAATACCTCTAACTAATATAAAATCAATAAATTATTACTATGGTTAAAGCCTTTACAACATACCACTCGTGTTATACGTATTTTGTAAGTTATTGAAAATATGTAAATACGTACATATGTATTTAATATTTATTAATAACATTATTATATGCACCTAAATAACCTACAAGATCTACCTGATAACCTTAATGAATTTTGGGTAGGCTAAAAAGTTTATACTAATTTATCCAGTTTTAAAAATTAATTGTATGAAAGTTAACACCATAAAACCAAACGCTTTAGTATGAATTTATTTTTAAAATATGGTGCTTTATATCATTAAGAAACATAGCAAAATATACAACAAATAGAGCAATAATTAATATGTTAAATTGTTTGTAAATCACATATTTAACAGATCAATTGGAGCGAGTGTCTGACGATATAATACAAGGCACAAAAAGTTTAAGATTACTTGTCTATGCCGGTTACTTGAAAGTAATTGATAAAATAAGCAAAATAAGTTACTTATGTTCTACAGTCTGTCATTCATGCACTGTATTTCTGATGTAAATACACGTCAATTAGTGTAAAGAAAATCGTATGGATTTCATTTATATGTATAACTATTTATATTGTAAGCAATTATTCCACATAAATACATGGTATTAAAAGCGTTAAGAACTTTGATGCCGAACATGACTTCAGACATACCTGTAATTTTAATATGACAGAATATTTCAAAGATCTTACCAGATTGTACGTGCATGTGATAAGGTGGCAAACGTTGTCACCCATAGTTCTTTGAGCCTCAAGTACTTTGCGTCTTTGTATGAATTCATGGGATTTATTTGACACGCCGTTTTTTTAATTAGTCACAAATTTCACGTTGAAAAAATACCTCAATAACCCTCAAATATTTTCTTTTGCTGCTTGCAACATATTTTTTTTGTCTTGCAGTGGTTTCTAAATATTTTTTCACCCAAATTAATACACATACCAAAAATTCATTCGTCTAGTTTTGACTTTTACATCATCGTTTATATCTGAATTTTTCTGGTGTAAATCACCAAACGGATTTTCAGATTTTTGCCCCTGAAATATCACATATGTTGTGCTCAAAATAAGCCAAAATGAAGCAAATATATTTAATAGCAAACAGTAAATTATTTTGAAAAACGCTGTGTCGTAATCGTGTATCTTATGACAGTTAACAATCTGAAAATTTTTGGTTAAAAAATATTCGAGTTATTTGCAATTGTTTGAAATTATATGAAAGACAGTGGCTTTAACTAACAAACTAACCAGCCCGGCTGATTTAAACAAGATATATTATAAATTATGACATACCTAATGAAATATGAGATTTTGAACAGATAATACGGTATAGCCTCAGCATATCACTGCGGAACGTATTACGCATTTTGTATCACACAGTTATTCCATTGATACAGGGGAATATATCTTCTAAGATTTCAAACACAAGAAAGTATTAAAATTGTGTGTTTTATAAAAACACTGTCATCCAGACAATTAAAACTTAAGTGTTTGTATTCGGCAAATGGATACATGTTCTCAATTACAGTTTGTAAACGCTATTACAAACACATTCCTTTATATCATTTAAATCAAATTCTATTAAATAAAAATTTGGAGAAATAACTAAATTGAAATAAGATAACAAGCCACGAGGTTTCTTTGAAAGTAATGAACTGTATTGTTCATTTTAAACGGTCACATTTTAGAGTGTACTTGAGCTAAAATTCAATCAGTTTACCAACCATTTGTCCTTATTTAGTATGTAAAAATAGCATGTTGAATATAAACGTTTGTTAAGAGAGGTTGCATGTTAAACAGGAATTTAGTTCGCCATTCAAAAATTTTTGTGTTTTTTTATAATAGTTAACACATTTAATGCTTCATAATACCTACATATAACATTCTGCAAATAGGAAAATTATATTAAAATTATAGACCTACAAAATAGGACAATGAGAATAAAACTTTGAGACAAATGCGAAGGACAAATGACAAATCATTTCATTTAGTATGAACGTTTTATAACTAATATTTTTAACATGTCAATGTTAAAACGCCTGAAAGAAAAACATGGTTAGTTGTTTGCGGTATTTTTAATACGTTGTAAAAATAATGCGAGTAATAAATATTTTCAATCATTTTATTTCATACAGTAATTCTAGTTTGTGTTGTCGATATTACACGTGCGAATATTGCTAATTAATAATATTTTCCATTAAAACCTCTCCACGTAACAGCCACAATTATGTGGAAAACATCTGTTAAGAAGAGAAGTAAAAATATTCCATCATATTCGAATCCTGTTTCTATATGATACGGAAGATTATTCGAAATCACCACAGTGTTATTAAATATTCGTGGACAGAGAATATTGCTTTAGTTATTACAAGTTATCAGGCATGTTTGTTCACTGAAAGGGGAATTCTAATCCTCGCAAATCCGGCTCAGGGCGCAGAGCTACGCCCCTAATATGGCACGGAGACCACATCCGCGCACAATCTCGTTGGCATTCGCCAGCGCTGAATTCAATAGCAAACAAGCCGCCTGAGGCTTTGCTCCCTTCATCTCGTATCCCGTTACTCGCCGCCATCCCTTAGCTACACGCTGGCACTGTGCTCCAAGCCTACAAGGAGAAGTTATTACCAGACATAGTGAACTACTCTAGACCAGAGCGATTTTACTAAACAATACACTAAGAAACATTTATTGTTGTTAGGTAACACAATTCTGTTAAAATACAAACGCGAATATAGTTTCGTTGAATTTTTCATCAATATATTGAGTAGAATAAATCACTTTGATAGTACCAACAAACAGTCATAGAATAATTGTATCTGCAATATTATTTTTGTAATTGTTAGTGCTCGTGGTCCGAATATTTAAGCAAGCCGTTACGAATGCCGATAAAGTTATTTCTTAAGGGCGTGTCCTGCAACAATTTTCATCGCCACATTTTTATTTTTTTCTTATATTAGACATAATTTGTGACAAAATTAGGCTATTGTGAAATTTTTTTCTTTCTCCTAGTTTTTGCGTAATGTCTCGTGAATTTCATAATTTTCACTAAAACCAATTGACATACCGAACTGAAAAAAAATTCATTGCGAATAACAATGTTACAGACTTCAAGTTGACACATATAAATCAGAATTAATATATATTTATATTTAAAACAAATATTGAATTCTTAAATTTTCGTTTCATATTTCAGAATTTTTATTTAGGTACAAAAATATTTTATTTTTGGTTTTCATGTATGTCAATTTGTAGACTGGAACATTGTTATTCATTGTGAATTTTGTTCAGTTCGGTAAGTTAATTGGTTTTAGTGTCGTATGGAAAACCGTAACATGCAAATTTTGACATTTACGAGCTATTGCGCGTAAACTATGAGACATAGATTAATTGTAATTTAAAGCGAAATTTAGTCACAAGTAATGTATAAAAAAAGAAAAAAATGTGGTACAAATATAAAAATTAAATTTTGGCGATAAAAATTGCTGTAGACCGTACCCGTAACAAACACTTCCAGCTAACACCATTTCAGTTATGATTCTGGAAAGCAATGTAGTATTTAAATATCTAAGAACATTACTTTTAAAGAAGTATTATCCTTCTCTCTTTCACGACACTATGAATTTTTAATCTGTTCGACGAATGTATTTATTGCAAAAGCAAATTACTATTTGCAATATTTGGGCAAAATGTCTATTGCACGGTTGGCTAGAAGTTGGACCAGAGGGGTTAATTTACGTATTTAAGAAATAAAAGTTCAGAATTTTTGTTCTTTTTTTTATTTGAGCTTTATTTAAATTCATTATTTTCTTAAGTCGTTCCAGTTCAGTAAATTAACTTAAACAACGTCAATTATCAGTTCATAGAATATCACATAGTTATTGCTTGGAGAATGGTAATCATACGTGTCACCTAATGTGATGATTTACGAGGCATTATAATTTATATGAACCAAAAGATACAGTATTCCCTTTGACATTTAAACTGACTATATTAAGTTGCATTTCTTATACATTATCCTTTTTTTCAAGTAGCCGTATTATACAGATTACTTGGAAGTTCCCCTTATTTATGCTTGAATTACAATGGCGCGTCAAATGCGACGCGAAGGGTGCGATGCAACACTAAAAATTTTCGTTATCGCGAACACTACATCTGGCGCGCAATAAATACTAAAAAAATTAAAATAAAATAGATCCTTGCCACTGCATACTAATCTCTTATACGGCAGCCGTAGATGTTTACATTATTTCATTATTTTTCTGGTATTTATAATCTATTTTAAACACTCACTGGAATTCCTAAATCAGAAAATTACACGTTTGCTTAAAATGGTATGATTTGTTTATTATGAAAAACGAAAATCTCTCGTAAATTAAACAACCACAATTTATTACCAGCCTGGCATTTTCACCAACATTTGGCCATAAAATTAAATCCGATTTTTTAACTTTGTCGTGTCCACGACGCAAACAAAACCAAATCCCTTCTATTGAGAATTCACGTAGCGTCCGCCATTTTTATCGCGCTGACAACACAGAACCTTTGGCGCTGATTCGCTAACATCTTTCGTCATTCACCTCACGTTTTTCGTGCCACTGTGATTACAGCATAAATCCTACAACACAGAGTAAGATTTAAGTTACTAAGTATACATTGTGTTCCTTGTCATGTACCGCAACATGCCACCTCAAAATCGAATTTTTCATATTTTTATTTTATACAAAACTTGAAACCAATAAACGTTGTGAAATTAAATTATTTACGTTATAACTACACGTCTCGATCTACTGCTTGAAGTATGTAAAACTCATTAAAAAAAAAAATTGTATTGAAAAATATCTAAAACTCGAAAAATTTTACTTACATTTAGACATTTTTTTTAAATTCAAAAATATTTTATAATGGGTTTTTATATGTTTCAAGCCATAGACTGTGCCATGTATTTTTTTAAATTCTTTATGTAACTTGTTTTCAAGTTTTGTATAAAGTAAAAAAACGCAAATTTTGATTTTTTAAATACCACTGTGGGAAAACTGGCTCAACTAGGTTACTCTCAAGTAAGCTCTACAAAACTAACCCTATTTTATACAAACATAAAATTACGATTTCTCATCACCTAAGGCCATGCTTTCTTGTTTCTACTTTCCTAGCGGTATTAATGTTTTACTCCTAAACGAGAGCAGATATCAAAAATAGGTTTGGAAGTTATGTTTTAAATCGTCTTCTACATGTTGGCTAATTTTTTTAAAGCAGTAAATACTATGGATTTAACTATTTATTTAACTAACGAAATTCTGGTTAACTGACTTTTCAGCCTAAACCGTAGGTTATTGATTTGAAAAAATATATATAAATCAAGGTAAAAATAATTTTAAACAAAACCACGGATTTTAAATATATTTTGTCGTTTAAGAGTAAACAATAACTATCGCTAAAAACAGTATAAACAAGAGACCATGGCCTGAAATCTCATTGTCAAAACCCACTCATTATCACTTCGAAATGGCACACGTGGAATAGTTCCGTATAAAACGTAAAACGCTAAAACACACTGGAGCATGAGAATCAGAGAAATGGTCAAAGTTCATATGGTGCCTGACACTGTGGTTACCTGCATAACGTTACATCTCCTGACAGCAAAACTGGTAGCTGCAATTCTTGAGGCATTAAGAAGGATGTTAGACGTTCACAAACATATTTACAACTCCTACTGCTGAACGCATGTTTTATCTAACATCATAATCAATTAATTGAAAAAATGAAAATATAGATTTAATTAATGACTAGAGCTACATATACATACTGTAATATTGATTTGACTCACCAACAGTGAAATATATTTTGTAACGAAATTTGTTATTCTATGACATTTTTATAGATATTATACAATATTCACGAAAAATAATTTCAAATTTGATTCCATTTACCAAAAACAAATTACTCGTACACACATTCCTTAGATTATGAAAGAAAGAACCGCATTAATATTAATTCTGCCCTTCATGAAGTAGCAGTTTAAATCTGTTCTAGAAATAAATATTTTGAAAAAATTTATACGTTTACATATTATTAATTTTTTGATGACTTTAAGCATTCTGCATGACATCTTTAAAAATAAAACACCAGCGACATAGTATGCATTTTAAATGCGAAAATTATCAAAATACTTAAATATTTTTCTAATTTATTTTAATGCTAAACAAATGCAAATTAATTTCTGCATTAAATATAACAAGGAAGGAGGAATAATTCTATGATAAGTGTGACATTTTGTCGGGTAGAGACTGGTGGGTACTAACAATCCATATTTTGGTTCAGAACACAAGAGTGTCACAAGTGCGATTTGCGTTGGTGTGGCTGCTACCAATTCATATGTTTTTATACTTATATGCTACGTATTTTATTTATGATATTAAAAGGATTCCATACATTACCTTTCAATTAAAAAGTATGAATTCTGTTAATTTTATAAAGCATCATTTTATCTAATAGCTACTAGTGCACAAAACGAAAAAAGGAAAAAAAAACCTTAATATATGTTTCGACTTATTCCTTAGAGGGATGAAAATCAGGAACTAGTGATAGGTAAGTTGGTTTATAGGTATAAATACAATGCCCTATTTCTTTTGTTATCGTTAGAATGTGTGTTTTGGTAACAAATGCTAAGAATTTTTTTTTTTAGTTTATTACGATATCAAAATTATATTTATACATAATATAATGTAATATTCCTTTATCTACTTATAATAAACTCTTAATCATATTTTTTTCGCTTGGTATATGTATGGCAGTTCAGTGATTGAATAAATGGTTTACTTAAACACCAGGTGGATTTTTATTTCCTTCTCTTTTTTGTACCATCCACTTTCTCGAGCAATCACGAAGATCTCAAATTCGTGACTGTGGAACGGTTACCCCCGTTTGTACGAAATCCTTCCCTCAAAGCACACTCTACTCTTCTTTTTCCTTGGTAATGTATTTTCATTTTCTTATATTTTTATCTCAAAGAAATTTCTCAGGCTGATGTAATTAACCTGTGAGACATCTGATGTCTGTTATTATTACTATTGTTCTCGACTTTCTTAGCGTCCAGCATGTAAGACAAAATAATGAAAACCTCAAGGAAAGCACTCTCCGGAGCTGTTCATATAACTTGTTGTTAAGTAACCAAGTATTACAGCAGGGAAAAAATTGGTTGTGTATATATATATATTTATTTATTTATTTATCTCTCTCTATATATATAAAAATTAAAGCTAACTTACTGACTAACTGACTGACATATCAAACTGCAGCCCAAACCACTGGACCTAGAATCGTCAAAATTTTTGTGGCGGTTCCCCTCAGGTCGTAGGCGAGCACAAAGAAAGGATTTTTCGAAATTCGACCTCTAAGGGGGTGAAAAGGGGTGAAATGTGTTTCCGAAGAAACGTTGATAGAGCTCAACCCCGACGGCCTATCATCGTGGTTTTACTTTAATAGGACACTCATAAAAATGCATATTAGCCAATTGAAGGATTTTTCGAAATTCAACATTTAAGGGGGTGAAAAAACCTTACATGTGTTTCGATATCTATCGAACCCTTCGGGATAGAGAGTTGATATTCACTTCAAAATACTGCTTACGTAAATACACAAAAATGTAGTTTTAGGTTTTTTGAAATTCGACCCCCAGGCAGTAAAAAGGGACAAAATGTGTTTTTTTTAAATCGTCTATGTCTTTGAAACACTATTGGCTATCGTCATGAATTTTACTTTAGTTGGTTATGTATACAAATGTCTATGGCTGGACTACAAGACGTTTCTAAATTCTTTAGTTAAGGGGGTGAGAATTAGTGAAATGTGTTTTCGATTATCCCTCCATACCTATAGAACCAATCGAGATATCGAAGTGCTCTTTGCTATAAATTGATGCTTTAGTAAGTATCCCAAGTACCATTGACAATATTTTCCGAATTCGGCCCTAAACCGGTTAAAAAAGAGGTAAAATGTGTTTTAGATTCTCTATTGATACATATCGATCCCAATGATTTGTTTATATAGCGACGTCATTTTTGTTTAAGACTGATGCTTAGGCTACTCAAATACCTGAAAAATAATTTCACGGATTTTCGAAATTCGCCACCTAAGGAAGTGAAAAGGGGTGAAAAGTGGTGTGAAGTGGTGCAAAGTGTTTACAATTAATCGTCGATATATCCTGAACCCAGCGGGCCAATGTTGTGTTTTTCACGTCCGCGAGACATCAATGAAGTATTCTAAAACGTAATTAAAAGGTTTTTCGAAATCTACTCTCTTAGGTGATGAAAAGACCATGAATGTATTTTAGATAAATCCTAGATATCTATCGAACCCGTCGAGATATACAATTCAGTTTTGCTTCACGATAATGATTACAGAAATGATCGCAAACGGTTTTAAGATTTTTCGAAATTCGATTTCTAAGTATTGTGTAGGGGTGATATTTGTTTTTTTAGTGAATGATCGATTTTGATTCGACTGAATGGCCTAGCGGTGTGGCTTACACTTCAATTGGATACTTTTACAAATATCTAAGATGAGAATCTAAAATATTTCGAAATTCGTCACCCAAAAGGGTGAAAAAAAAATTTGTTTTCCATCAACTCACGATATCTATCTAACCAGTAGTGATATTGAGGTGTTGTTCGCATTAGAGTGATGCTTACGTAAGTATTTAAAAATATATACATACGTACTTTTTTTTTACTTTAAAAGATAACGTGATTATTAAGAATAAAACTAAGTTGGTCAACATAAGGCATACGATCAGAAAAGCCGAAACGAGCAGCGAGAAATAACCTTTAGAGGTGTTTCACTCTACAGTAACCTATCGATATGTGGTGTAGTACAACATCTATGATCCCGGGACATTTTTAAATTAAATTCTATTTTCATGAATTATTTTGACGTTACGTGACGCAGTTGTTTGTTACTTAGGTCTAAATTACGGGAGGTTCTGGGCTCGAATTTCTTTAAAGCTGCGTGCGAACGTTCAATTCTAACACACAAAAACAAGGGAGAACGAATTAGTGCAATTTGCATGTAGTCGTTTAGAAGTGGTAAAATTGCAGTTCGCTTTTCACTTTGGTTCCTCTACATCAGCTGACATATCCTCGGTATACTGCCATAAGTGATTAAGTCATGCATGTTATTTTGTTTAAAATCACTATTGAGTTGTAGATATTAACAAAAAATGTGGTAAATTACTATACTGTGACACAACAGTACGAAACGACGAATAGACTTTAAACTTGGGCAATTGTTCGTGAACAACATATACATAGTCCTAGCATTTTTATCATTTTATCTCATTTTGACTTGAGTCACTGTGGCAGTAAGCCGACGATAGGCCTATATCATCTCACTAATCTTAAGTTTGGGGCACCAAATACGTTTCCGCGAAACCTTTACCCACGGAAACTTTGTAGTGGCATTTAAGTTCAAGTGAATATTTTGAAAATATCTAATTGAGGGCACCGTTACCAATGGTTGTGAACCGGGTAAATCAGATGTTTTTCATTTGATTAACCTCTTAATTTAGGTGTTTGTAACTACCCCACAACGTCAAATTGGCAGGGTACAAATGAGGCCCAGGCGAATTCGCTGTTAGTGGCAGGGACAATCTTAAGACTGCTTTTCGCTTGGACAGCTATAGCTACTTATCCTGCTGCAGAATTAGTTCAACATTCTAACACTTGATGACTGAAGTACCAATCTTGTACACAAAGAGGTTTTTTAATTAAAGTTAACATTGCCAGTTACGAATAATACTCGCGAGCAAAACCACGGGGGACTGCTAGTATATATATAAAACTAAACCGACTTTTTCGGACATAAGTCATTGCGAGTAAATGTTGCAGTGTTTATACAAAACGACATCATTCGCTCACGATTGCGTTATGTCCCAAAAAAAATATTCAGTTTGTAATACCAACCCACTGAAGGAATTGTTTAAAGATCCCAATTTCAGCAAAAATTATATTTTTTTTATTAATAGTAAGTAATAGACAACTTTCTTTGTTTCAACGATTAGGCCTACTACTAAAGTATTTTAACAGTTATTAAGATTGTTGGCTACTATATTATCATTAACACAACATTCTGTTACAACTATTTAAACTTAAAAAAATGTCTTTAGAAGAATCCGAACATTCGTAGGAGGGTCTTGTGAACGTCATCACTACACGTAAGTGGAACCGAAGATACCCTTCGTAATCGTGGCAAGTAGAAATTATTCAACTTTAACGTGTGAGTTATATATTTGTTAGTTTTGTTGTAACTGCTGGATAGTCCCTATGTTAAAAGGCATCAACTCTCTTATGGTCCGATATCTTCTCGAGAACATATTTCCGAATCAGCGGATCTGTGTAAATTGAGTTATTACATAACCTGCAAGTTCAAATGGCAGAAATCACGAGAATTTTTTCTGGGACATAATTAATGTACTCATTTGTTGGAAAACAAGGCAATCGTTGTGCAGTATGCAAATATGTTATTCATAACAGCACGGAAACAACAGGTGTAGTCAGCAGACTTCAAAGAAAAATTCTTACGCACTGCACAGCACGTAACAGAGTTACGGGCAGCTGTTTTAATACAGCTTCTGAAAATACTATAT
>PNEQ01012259.1:29638-46886 GCA_003012365.1 Medauroidea extradentata
TATATATATATATATATATATATATATATATATATATATATATATATATATATATGCAACAAAACTCAAAAATATAGCAATGGTTTGATTTACTACGGAGAAAATTTTTTGATGAACGTAACTTGCCGACTGTGTAATTTGTCTATGTAATCCACCTTACTACAGTCGGTATAATTTTCTTCCATTATTGCCTAGTAACTGTTTCATCCGCAGCTGCTTTGAGTGTGAGTTAATTAAGTATATTTTCTTTCTATGCAAATTCGAGTGGAACTTGTGTTGTTCACCACATATTCATAGTCAGATATAATGCTTAAATGTTTAAATAAATGATGAGTTAAATGCAATAATAGATCGTTACGGTACATTCAAAACATCATTACAAAACCAACATGCTTTCATGTCAAGATTTATTTGGTCGAACAATGTTGGTAAACATAATCAATGCCATACGTAGTTAGGTAGCAAGTTAAAGAGTTCAGAACGTACAAATTTGTCTATTCGAACACTGTTAGTTGCTAAGAATCAAGTCGTTCCTTTGATCTCAGTTTAAATATAAAATGCGTCCTTTGTCTCCGAGACATAACTTATATTAATTCTCAATGCATTGATTCGATTACTGTACTTTTGTATTTAACCATTTCATATTTGCGTGATAGGAAAATGTTTTCAATTTTTTGCATCTGGAAGATGATTTTTTTTCTTTCTTTCCTGTACATGACAGCATGAAGGCCCTGCCCTGATAAAAAGTTGTATGATATATAACTGCAAAGATCTAGAAAGGCGTGCAACTGATGACCACTCAAGCACTTTGTTAAACTGCTCCTCTGCAGCGAACACCACAATGTTTCCGTCGCCATAAGAGGTGTTATAAATCAACAAAAGAGAGCAGTGTAGGTTACACTGAGAAAACTCAGTGATCTGCTATTAACGTAAGTTCTTTCATGTAGGTTTAATGACATTAGAAAAAATTTTTTTTGCGTGTGTGTATATTGTTGGCAGAGTAATGATTTGTTTATAAATGTGGGAATTTGAACGTATCCCGTTGAAAAGTGTTTCACATGCACAACTAAAATTTGTCGTTCGTTGCTACATTATTCAAGCTAAGCAACTAATATTTTTTAACTGAAATTAATGTAAAAAAATCCGTCAGTGATCACTTGCGTACATAAATTTTAAAAGCAGAGAGTAAAGTTTGCTTTACAATTTTTTTGTTGTAAATTCAGGAAATAATTTTCCAGTTAATGCTTTCGATATTAGCCTTTAAAATCTAAGGACAAGAATTTTTAAGAGTCTTTGTATTTAAAACACTTGTTAACTTCTTTGTTTGCAACCGTCTAATGAACATGAATGATCGTCCTTAAATGACGAGTGTTAGACAGTTTTTTCAAGAGACTTTAATTTTTCTAAGTTTCGCGATATTTAATAATGTTAGGTCAAAAATAGCAACTTTTTACTGTCACATATGAATGTACAAATCCTTCACGTTATTAATGCTTTCGGTAGAAATATATTTTATAACCAGAAATTTGTTTCTGTCAAGCACGTATTTTACTATATATTACAAAAAAATTTCACATTTTCTGATATTTTGGAAGCATCTGCAGCGCTTCCTATGCGAGCCGGACTATTGGTTCCTTGTATAAAACATTCTGTTTTAACATCAGCAAACACATGTAAATTACTGTCGGTATGTTTTACATGTACGTTGTATATTCTGTATTACTTTATTTTAAACAGTATTTATTTCTGGTTAAATTTAGATTATATATTTTAACCTAAAACGTACACAATTTCCGATTGCGTAATTGAAGAGCTCGTGTCTAAATAGGCCTAAGTCAAAATAGTAAATTTGACAGGAGACGAACTAACATATTTACAGGAATCCCAGTTATCCCCCGTTAATGATCTATACTTCACTGTAACATTTATTGCATACTTATGTAGTTAGAATAGACAAAAGTTCGAATATAAACAAACAAGAATATGTAGTATGCAGCATTATGAATGACTTAGGTTACTATGGAAAACAAAACACAAATTTCTACAATAAATTTTACTGTCAGTCGACGACGTAACAAAATGAAACGCCTCATTGTCAAATATATATATATATATATATATATATATATATATATGTCCTGCTGTAACAATATGGAATATAAATTTAGAAACACTGTAATAATTTTCATGAGTATGCCATATTTGTGAATAATCCAAATTGGACAATGCATACTACCTATTAAAGGTAAAAAAAAAAAAAAAAACAAACACAGGTAGACTCCCACATAAATGGCTCACTTTCATATGTTATAGTGTTGAAGTCACTTTGCTGAATTGACACATTGCCATAGAATGCCCGATTGCAGAAGACTTTAGCGTTCACACGAAAATTCACATAGCGTAATAACTTCAGTAGATCGTTCCTTTTTCATCACTAATACAGTTTGTTTCATCAAGCAAACGAATTTCTACAGACACATTAACGAACATTGTTATTTCTCCATCGATCAGCATTGTGTGTTGCACAATAGATAACCTAAATCACTTACGAGCGGTGAAAGTCATTAGGCAGGGGTAAGAGTGTAAGAGGGTAGATTCGTGTTCAAGTCAAAATAAGATCTCAACAATATTGTGTCTCTTGTTGCATTATCTTTCAACGAGTAGAATTTTCAAACAGTTGCAACATTATTTCCTGTTTGTGTTTGTAATCGTTTGCATCCTAAAAGAACATTTCGAAGAATTAAAAAAAAAAACGAATAAGAATATCACGCTATTGAGCATGATAGTGTAAATATACTTGGACGGGGTCGGCATGTTTACGGTTACAAGGAATGTGCTACGTAGACCTTGGAAAGCAAGTTACCGTCCAAGATGCAAGAGCAAAGGATTTTTATAAAAAGGAATCAAACAGCAGTGCAGGGTGTGAGGAACACCTACACAGGGGTTGATATCACACGTGAAAAAAAAATGTTTTGTTGGTATGCACCCTGCAAAATTTATTTTGTGGTTACCATAAAAATAGTTTGCACCATTAAAAATTTGTGACCACCAACAAATTATTTTGTGAACAATAGAAAATAATTTGGCGGGAAAGATTTCCTACATACTTTTTCTTTCTGTGTATGTACAGCTTTCACATGTCTGATAATATTAAATATGGACACTTTAAATATACAAGTACGTAAGATTCTAACAACCTGTACTTCCACTTATCAAACGTCTTGATATAAAAACACATCCGTATTGCAATAAATTCAATCTATATGAAGGGCTTACTTTAATAGTGGTACAACTCCAATTTAGTTAATTTCTGGATACAGAGACCCAAACATAATTCAATGTAAAAAGTTATGTTTTCGAGATAGGCGAAACAATTAAATTCACAGCGTGGAGACGTACCACTTTTAAAATAAGGTAGAATTAACCTTTCTTAACACGATGGTGGATACAACTCCATGCTTTTTTTTTTTTTTTTTTTTTTTTAATTTAGAGTTGTACCACTATTAAAATAAGCCCTTCATTTATAGTGCTGCATATCAAATACCTATTACATTTAATAGGTACAGACTGTACATGGACATACCATTGATGCATTTACGGTTATCTTAGAAACAGTGCAGACTTTGGAATTGTTGTTCATGCATATAACTGTTGGTTTCCCTCCTGAAATACTGCATATTTCTGGAACGTTTCAATTTGTTCTTAACCCAGTTATCTATACGAAGATTTAATTTCCTCACTCTACTACTTTCTACGATGTTTGTACCCAACACTTCGTGAACATCACTCATTTTATCTGGAAACATGTTTACACTCGTGAACAGGCGAATACATATCCTGCCAGACGGCCGTGGTAGAGACTAAGACGTGTTGAAAACTCGGGATACGCAAGTGCATACTGACTTCTGTCCGTTTGGAAAACATTTGTTGTGGACTTAAGCCATTCTGGAAACTTTTTTCCGATTTCAAAATATATGTATACTGCAACGTAGTGTTTTTTGAGTGCTAAGCAGTAGATGCATGATATTACGTATAAATTACGCTGTGTTGCAGCATTGAACTCGAAAATAATAAAATGTGACTTAGAAGAGTTTGTATTACAAATCTTAAATTGTCAACAGTGGTATGCATAGAGAAACTGGAAAATCCAAAAGATATGGAACTAAACTGTAATGTACATATCCTGCTATTACTGCATGATGAAATCTGCGACACATATAACAGTTTTGGGACCAATCACACACGCTCCGTTTAAAGTTAGTGTAGTTTAACCTTTTACGTGCCAAGAGCTGAAACTTCGGCATTCAGTGCCTGTACGAAAAATGTCAGAGGGCGACAGAACCCTGTATTTCTTTTAAACATGATTTACAGGTTTTTTTTAAAATAAATGTATTTAGAAAATAATTTGCTTACAATTGCAATGGACTATGGGGTCCCATAATTGCCAGTATAACTTTTTTCAACTTGATTTTTTTATTATGGATTAAGGGAACCTTTATGACAAGTAGAATTTTTTTACAACTTGATTACTTTAATTGGTATCAAGTTATTTCATATTTTAAAAAAATAATTGCAAATTTCTGAAAGATACGTCGGCATTTTTCACATATGTACCCCGAAGAAAGCTGGCACTAAAAGTCTTAACTGGGTCTGAGAGAAGCCGGATTTCAGATAAACGATAGGCAATATCGATACTAAACCTTCAGTGAAGCCTTGCGAACAGTTAACTTTTCCAGCGATTTTCCAGTGTCTCTATGCAGCATAAAATGTATGTGTAAAGTTTTCCAAGGTTCTCATCTAACTAGAATGTTTGGTAGCACTGGCAGCAACTCTGACGGTAAAAGTTTGTCTGTGTGTGTGTGTGTACACGTGCGCACCAGTGAGTAATGGCGCATACTTAAATCCTCCGCTCAAGTAATCCAGCAACCGCGCCCTTATCGAACACATTATTATTCACAATTCCATTAATCCGGGATACATCTTGTTTATTCATGAGGCAGGCGCTCGTGGAAGCTGAGGCGACGCTCGATCGAGCAGACCGAGATATCTCGAGCGACGAGTTATCGATTGCGCTCCCGCCGAGCGAGCGAAATGACCTGCTGTGGCTTGCGGTGTTACAAGCTGCCCCGGGAAGAGAGCATGTCCGGAAAAGGTTCGACTATGGGAGGGGGGAAGTGGGCACGAGGGTTACGGACAGTGCTAATCTCCGCATGGCGTGGGTCAGTCGGACAGTTAAATGGAAACCACTTCTTGCCCTGCAATCATTTTTCCTCGTGCCCTCACGTAACCCTCGTTGCCGCGAAGGTCTGTTTCTAGCAAAACCACTTATGGGGACGAGCAAAATATTGGTCGGACGTTATTTTTTTTATATCTAATACCCGTAATAATTACAGTTAAGACCATGTTCCCATGTTTCAGATGTTTCTGCGATATTTTTTTAAAATCTTAGACGAGTGTAGATATCACAAATCTGTTTGCCAATTGTATTTAAAGTGGTTTTTGTCGTTTTAGATAACTTTTATAAAAAATATACGGTTTCTACTAATAATAAAATTAACAATAATTAAAATAATGTCATAATTATCTCAAACATAGAATTAACTAATTTGAAAATTAGTGAAATGGTGAACACCATTTTAATTAAAACTGCCAAAGTGAGTTTTAATATCAATCATTTAAATGACTATCGCTAAAACAATAGAAACGAGAAGTTGGAGCCTATTTTCGTCAACGCGGGTGCAAATTAACTCTGCAAGTTAGAATAAGTTTACGTAAGCCCATTAAATGATTAAACATTAATTACTTTTAGTGCTATTTTCTTACGCAGTAGACACAAAAAAATAAAGAATAGTTTTAACTAAGTAGGAAACTAAAATACATTTCTAACTATATTTCTATCAGTTCTGCAGTTCTTGACATAAGTGCATCGGAAAATGTGTATTCATGTCGTAAAATACTAGAAATTGAGGGCTGCAGATAACTAAACACACAACATGAAAAAACAACTTAAAATTCACATTGTCACATATTTTACGTGATCAAAAAAATCTAAAGGAAAGGCGACAGTTTTCAAATACTAATATATATATGAACAAAATACCTAAAACTGAAGACGTTCTATTAGGTACTACGTCTGTAGTTTGTTATTTTAACTTCTATTTAATTGTTCATTAGATAAGATAATTTCAAAATCTGCCTCTGAGTAACTACTAACATATCATGAACAAAAATATAAGTAATGTAATATTCTTAAGAAATGTACGTGAAACTACTTTGTTGAAATTTAAAAAAAAAAGTTCCTTAAATATATCACAACATGCTAAAGCTATAAAGTTGCCGCCATCTTGAAAATATAAATAAAGTATGAACGTACTACACAAAAGTCAAATCAGCTTACTATGTGGTGTGTACCAAGTTTGATGTCATTCAGAAAAAAAAAATGTTTCCTGTGATGTGGCATATCATGCGAAAAACATAAAAATTAACGCCATTTTGATAATATAAAGCTAGGATGAAAGAAATACACAAAAGTTAAGTCAACTTACTTAGTGCTGTACATGTACAATATTAATGACCTTCGAAGAAATATTGCCTCAGAAATGTACAATGCTAAAAATACAAAACTAACCATTTTCAAAATATGAATTCAGGACGAACGAAATGCATAAAAGTCAATTTAGTTTACTAAGCAGCATACGTGAACCGAGGTAAATGAAAATCAGCCCAAGGGTTAAACATATTCTGAAATATACATATTATGTCCATGTATTCTGTGCACGATAACAGGTTTTTGTTGACGTTTTAGTTAGCCATGGGCCTCGTTAATCAAAGTGTTTTATTCTCCTCGTATCTTTACATTTTCCCAGTACCGTTTTATTCTAGCTCAGTGATGTTACATCCGGTCTTCGGTCAACATATATCCTGTTTTAAATTGTGGTTTTTCATGAAAACTCAGATGATCAGCAAGTTTCCGCCTAAGGGACATATTCATTAAAAATCGCCACGTATAATCCTTACTAACTTTTAAGTCCTTTTCGCCTTTATTTACCAGGTTCGTTAGGTTTTCTATCTCAGAAAGTAAACACCACGTACAGTACAGGACTCATCCATGCTACGAGACCAAAGAATACAGCCTTTCACTCTTCCTCACCACTATAACATACACGTATACACACATGTATACACGTATACACACATGCATATATGTTTACACACATGTATATATGTATATACACACATATAGGTTGGGGCTGAATTCGACCGATAAACCGCGGGAGGTGATTCCTGAGTAAATAATAAGCATCAAACTTGGAGACCACTTTTTGTCTTAACTTAATATTAACGAAGAAACAAACTTCCGAAGTTGGAATTTGAAAACGGTATTTTCCCACACATTGTTTACAATGAATGCCCAACGTCGCTTTTGCCCTGACAATAGCAAAACAAATGTGTACGCTGTATTGCCTAAACTCTAGGCTCTGTAATGCAACACCGAATTCTGTAAGTGCATTAGAACTAAAATGAAAAATCCAAGACAGCTGCAACAGGAGGACCATTTTTATTACACAAATCACATAGCTCAGTAAACCCTTGTCAATTTTTCGAATTTCCTGACACTGCAAAAGTAAGTAGGTCGTGACCACCCCTATGATTTGCATAATGCTGGTAGGTATTATCCAGAATTTTCAGATGATAAGAAGAACCTATCAACATAAATCGATGTTCAGATAATTGTCCTTCCAAGGTATTCATTTTTCTATATTTTGGCAAACCCCCGTTTCAAAATTCATTTGACGACTGCTAGTCATTTATAAATAAGGAAATAAGTCTTGGGGATATCACGTGCTACACGTTTGTACTGTTAGAATCCAATGGATATTCTGCTTCTGCCGGTACACGTATAGAACTGAGAAGTCTACGCTGTTACCAGATGCATACGCGAAATACTCGTGCCTCTACTAATCATAAGTAGAGAATGCAAATATCGTGTTATTATTTCGAGATAAGCTAGAATCCACTCGACTGTACTCACCCAAACACACTCATTGACGTTGTTTGCTCCGGGCCTTCGTATCTTTGTGTGTCCACGTTGCAAGAAAGTTGGCAATTTACAGTTTACTGTACATCATTCGTTTAAAATGTCTTTCAGGTGGGCAACATAAACTGACAGTCAACACCATACATCTACTATATATAAAGTTATTTAATTTATCGCCTCCTACTTTTGATCCGCGTTTACATCGTATTTGTGCATCTTCATGGAAAACATGAGACCTTTTATTCGGTTCCAGCACACGCCCAGAGGAGCGCTGTTCCTTCTGCAGTTGCACATTGCTCTATGGGTAGTGCAAATTTTATATATTGTTTTGTATAAACTGAAATGTAATCGTGAGTTTAGAATTTATACATACTCTGTTTGATATTATTTTCAATGGTTAAAATTTAAATAATTAATTAAAACTTTCTCGTGTCATTGGCCTAAGAGAATCTCAGTTTGTAAATTTATAAACACCATAGAAAAAAGAGACATAAGAATGTGAATTTTGCTAGTGTTTCCAGCACACGCCGTCTGTAATTCTTCTCGCGCTTTACTTACAAAACTAAAAAGCTGGAGTTTCCCATATTGTCCTTTAAGGTATTTGGCGTTACCCACAATTAGCTCCGTGAGTTCTGTCAGATCTATGAGTATTGACGTCCTTTTAATTTTACATTATAGCGAACTTCTCTGAGAGCCAGAAGTAAACACGGGAATGATAAACACATGTTTGAGTTTAAAAATATGTTGTGTCGCTATTTTCGATCTAATAAATCTCATTATAGTTATTATTGTAGTATCATTTCTGAATAGCTAACATATTTATTGATAGAATTTCTGCCATCGTAAGCAATGGTACTACGAGAGCTGTAACGTTTAAATATGTCGATCTATAGGTTTCGCTAAACTTTCATTAAGGCTAGACTATTACATCCATTCCATCAATACACTTTTTGAAACTAACTTTGAATATACTACAGCCTAAGACTGTACTTTAACGTGGCTTAAATACATGCGTATATGTGTATTCATTCAGGATGTTCACAAAAAAAAATACCGACGAACTCCGTCAGGTGATTCCTTGTGAAAAATAAAGCAGGAAACAGGCAATATACTTTGTACGTAATCGTGATATTAAAGGAGTAATTCGCCTTTGAAAATACAATTTTAAAACTTTGATTTCCCCAAGAAACAAACAGTGATCGACGTAAGCTGACAAAACTCAGGGTATTATTTTAGGACAATAAGGTCGACAAACCAACTGTAAACACTAGTTGATACCTTCTACCCTTACGAAAATAAAATGGGGGGGACTCTTTTAAATTACTGACAACTTTATTAGCGTCAGCATAATCCAACATTTAAGACTGAATTATTGGGAAATGTTTCGTAAGTAAAAAAAAATAAATGTCCTCTTGTAGCGACTCTCTAGGACGCATAGTTTTCGTGCAAAACACACGTCAAGTTTTGGCGTGGTGAAACAGAGCCTAGCGTGTAGGCAACACTGCGTACACGAGTGTCTGGTTTATTCCGCAGCGCCGCACGGACAATGGTGGGCATTAACTGTAAATATCACGTACCGTAGCATAAATAGCTCACATAACCGTAACCAATACTTTGTTCCTAGCTTTATATATATATATATATATATATATATATATATATATATATATATATATATATATACACACACACACTAGCTGCCCCGACAAACGTTGTTTTGTCACATAAATAACTTATTGTAAGTGTGTAAGGATGTGGTACATAAGTGGAAGAGGTCTAATAATAAATAAATAATAATAATAGCGCAGCGACACCTGGTGGGTGGGGATAGACTGGTATCAGCTCGTGTGGATAACTGATCAATTATCTCTTACACAGTTATCGAGGAAGTTCTAAAATTATTAAATTAAAAATATTTACTAAACAATAGCACTTAGGAGTATAAAATAGATGAAAACTTATTCGCAGACCTACCGAATGTATATACAAAATTTGATTGAAATCGATTAAGCCGTTTCGGAGGAGTATGGAAACAAACACTGTGACACGAGAATTTTATATATTAGATGTGTGTGTTACCATTCTTATACATTTCATATTACAGTACAGTACCGCACACATATCACGTCTATGTTTTGCGAGAATTTGCTGCATAGTACACCATATATATGTGCATAGAGTTACGTTTTCTAGTTACACCATTTGCTTTGTTTTTCAGGTAGGCCTATGTACCATACTACTGAGTGAAGTAAATAATTCGTAACCGATATATAACTTGGATGTGTATAAATGTAGTGCAATGTAAAATAAATTATTTTTCTGTTTCATGTCTGTAACGTATTGTTGTGATATTGCCTAGCAAGCCTGACAGCGAGAGATTCGAACGGTAACTAGGCCAGCGTTGGGAAACCACAGAAGACAGCAACTCACCTCACCCCCCTCGTAGTGGCACAATAATGAGGACAAGCACGCCGATATATGGCACTGTTACCAAGTAAACCAGGTCTGTCGTCGGTCTCTAGTCCACCAACACAAATCCGATCAACAGCAGTGTAGTTTTCCGTCGGGACTCGTGGGTTGAGTCCCGGCGGGTGCGTGACCGTCCGTCGATGCCGTTTCCTCATCAAACCAGCTTCGATAAGGTCGTCAGATCTAGTTATGTGGCAGCAACCCTCAAATTTACGTAATATATTAATAATCAGTAATATTGCGCTCCCCTTCTAAATTAATGGAGCACATTGTAACCTATTTGTATTCGGAGAACCTGCCATTGTAGTAGAGTAAACAGCCGTTTAACCATAACTGTCTTAATCTTTCAAACCTAAATAATATCTAAATAAAACCACAGTGTAGGTACCATCTGTGTGAAATCCCCCATAGTAATAATAACTTGTAACAACAACCATTAAAATAAAAGCCTTAAATACACATTTTGTAGCAGTATGTGCAATATGGGATATAATGACCGAGGTGTTCACATGAATGTTACACTGTGCAGAGCGACCACTACAGGAAGTGACCCATTGTAACACGATGTTAGCTGGCGATGCTGCCAGAGTGTCTACAGCATGGCCCGTATTTTGTCGGGATTGGGGTGGATTCCTGGAGGCGTCCAGAATGCGAAGTGGTGCCGAAGTGCCCATTTTGTCCGAGCTGTCGACAGCTGAGCGTCCGAAGGAATGGCAAGACTAGCCATTTATTCGGTGTCTGCCCTGGGCAGAATAGACATGTAGTCTGACAACAGCAATAGGCTAGTGAGGAAGCCTTTAGTCTCTTTGTGAGAAATGCTTGACACATTTCTCCAGTACTGTTTCATTACTAGATGTTAAACTCTCTGAGTGTCCATAAAGTTTAAACAATAGCCTGACAAGTTTGTAAGTCACACTCTATGCACTTCTTCCGTATTTATAAATTAATTTGTGAATTGAGTGTTGAAAATACTGAAATTAATATCTGCAAAGGTAAACTTATCACGTTAGAAAAAATCACACTTCTGAATAAGTTACTCATGTTAAGAAAAATACTTCATTGTGATTTGCAGTTTAAAGTATTGCACGTTGCTGGAATGTGCGTATTTAAGAGCATCAGGTGTTTTTAGAACGTTTGAGGACACTGCTGCAAATATGTTATTTGTCTGCTTAACTTTCGCATGAAAACGCGTGCTTTAAGAGAGGCCACTTGTCGAATGTGTGTAAAGGTTAATGGGGAAGTACAGTTCAAAGTGATAATACCTGTAGTCTGCCCACTTGCCACGAGGTAAATTACAGCCCATTCCTGCACTTACTCTAGGTAAGTTATCTCACGAGACTATCGTTCCTCATTTCCTCATGTTTTAACCAAATAACCCTTGCCACCTCTGTTAAAGTACTCATCCTATATGATCTTGCAACTAGTTAAAATTCTTCCCTCATTATTCAAACACAATTTTAAATACCAAACAAATTGTAACAAAATACTGACATGCCTAACGTAATTAATTGTTCCGCACCACGAATTTCCGGTAAATAAAATTTTTTTTCTTATGAAATATTGAATAGTGAGATCAGTAACCTTTGTATACATTTTAAGTACTAATTTATACATTTAAATATGTGATAAGTAAAATAACAGACAATATTTTAGCCTATATTCCATTAATAACGTAATTTAATGCGTGCTAAATGACCTAATAAACACACATTGACAAGGTTCTTTATTTAAATACAGTTGACGATATATTTAAAACCAAACCTTGCTGCAACTATTTCGAATACCATACAATTAATAGGAAACGGATAGTTAAGTAAGTATATAGATAAAATAATTTAGTTTGAAAAAGTTATTTTAAATATTGCCCCGTAAATTAGAGTAACTAAGCCGAAATAAAAACTTAACAAAAAAAAAAAAACGATAGTGCCATATGACATCTAAAGAATCGGGTTGGAGATGAAACCAAAAATTACTGTTTACGAATCTTTATCTACTGCTAACTTAAATTTCACAGTCAGTCATCAACAATATATGAAAACTGAATGGTTACAATAATACAATTTTTGTTATAAGTGGATTAAGTTGATTAAACAAAAAATATGTAAAAAGTTATTTTTAATCTTAAGTCTTTCATTTTATTACAATGATGCAATGAGTAATATACCTTTTCCATGTCCATTACTTGCCAAGGATTTTAAAAGGTTTTAAATGATTTTTATAGTTTTAGCCAACCTGTAGGTAAAGATTGTGTATTTAATTCAATTTGTATAACAAAACAGATTCCACAATATCGATATTTGTTTTTTTGTAATGAAATTAATTAAACCATATTACATAAGAAAAAATCAATATGATATGTATAAACTTTCAATATATACGTAACATATTAATCTTCGATCAGCAAACGCTAACATGAAACATTGATGTCAATGTACAGCAGCATGGGCTGCGTGTGAGACTCAAATTGGAGACGCTGCATACTTTCTCAGGAGATTCAATTTCCACGGCTAATATCCATTACTCCAATTATCCTTTTTCTCCTCTTCTCTTTTGGGTGTGGCGTATCCGGCCTTGTTCAAACACTCCCACGTTCAAGCCCGATGAAGAGAATTGCAGACGTTTCTCACCGGTACACAACACAATGGTTATAATAAATTCGCTAATATGAATTTATAAACAACTTTAGTTTTTTGTTTATGTCCACGAAATCGCTGTCGGATCTAGAAACGATTATCAACGTGTCAGTAATACATTACTATTAATCATTCGCTAATGTAAACGATTTCTTGTTTCGTTATTGATAAAACAATGTGAGTAAAATAAAATCGAACAGAATTCAGCGTCGAACATGTTACCGTTGACAAAATGTTATGGTTGCTGTCAACTAAGTTAGGGAGGACTAAGATAAGTAAGGACTCAATGAAAGAGAAATTTTTCACCAAATGCTTAATTGAAGAGAATATTTGTTATATTCATAATTTGAAGGATTGATTGCGATCTAGACATACGTTAACATCTCGATCGTCTTGCTGTCCTGTAGCGTAAGGAAATCGAATTTGCTACATATTTGCATATTAAATATTTCTCTTCTCAGGATTTAAAAAATATCAATAAAATAAAATTATAGGCCTACTTTGTGACTGATACCGATCATTAATGCTAAAAAATAATTGCGAAGCAATTAATATTCCATTGCGACCTCTGCTAGGAATTATAGAATTTTTCTTTAAACTTTAATAAACAATTTTCTGATGGGGCCCGTCTGCCTGGCCGTTGAACTGAGTCACAGTGGGTAATAAACATGGGTTTGTCCGTCAACTACTAACTGCGCTCAGAATGTTTCTATCTACGAGATGACAACATAAAGAAGCAAGAGAATAAAAAGTACTTTTAAAACGTTATACGTATTGGAAATATAATTACTGAGCTGTCCAACATGACTAATAACGCCATTTTCGCACAGCTTTACCACAAAATATATAGTTCAGTTTGACAAGAAACTGAGCGAGTCTAAAATGAACTTTGGCAAAAACTTTCTACAAATATAATATTAGGGCCAGCGCTTTTTAAGTCCCATAATTTGAGCTACACAACAAGTGTGCGTCAGTTACCGCCGTACCAATAACAGCGATGTGACCCTAGGTACAGACGTAAGAGTATATCTTACCACTCCTTCCCTTCTGTGCCTCCAGTTAACGAAACAACTCTAATACATATAGGCCCCTTACGGACGTAGACACTAACCACAACATCATCACTAGGGCTAGGGATATTTCGCGAATTCAACGACCAACATGCTAGAATCCATTATCCTGTGTGTACCGAAGCCCTACCATTTGTCCATCACCTGCTACTCATTCAGACAACAGACAATGAACGAATAGACGGGGCTTGAGTATGCATAGGAAATTGGATTCTAGCACGCAGGTCATTGAACTCGCGAATTATTCCTAGCCCTAATCATCACTATATGCTTAAAACAGTCGAACGCCTATCTGTAGTACACAAATAGCTATAGCCAAAGTTTACTACATTGTTGCATTCAATTCCAGGAGACGGAAGAAGTAACTTGTATTTTTTTTTAAATTCGTTTGTGAACTAATGTAGTCAACGTGTATCCAACCACATTACTTCAACTCCGTTGGAACTGGTATATACTATCCACTCCTAGCCATCCGGTCATGTAAAAACAACTCCCCGTCGAGTTTTTAACGGAATTTCCGCCAGCCGCAGATTTTGAATCTCGGCGTGGTCAGCCGAAATTCAATCGCGGAAAAGGAACGATCACACATGAAATGGGAGAGCCCCCGCTGGACGGGTGAGGTGCTACAGGAAGGGAGGGGTTTATCAGAGTGAGCCGGGCTGTATTGCTGGCTGCTAGGGGGTGAGTGAGTGTCGGCTGGACGAACCCCCTTCCAATAGCCGGAACCCAGGTTAGCAGCGACCGCTCCATAATTGCATTCCTGTGTAGCGGTCCCGGGCGCATCGAGTGACCGGGTCCATTCAGAATTTACCTCCTCTCTCTCCTCTTCCCCTGGCTCGCGAACTTTAATTACGGACGAGTGTGGACGAGGATGAGGGAGAGGTAGGTTCTGCCCTGGAGGGGAAGGTCACCCTCTCTGGACTTCACGCACCCCGACCTCTCGTCGTTCCTGACTTCGTTCCGTTGCCCGCACCTATGCGATTGCACGTGAAACCTCTCAATGCCGCTCCGTTGCTTCCATGTTTTCGTGTAAATATAGAGTTTCAGGGCATCACGCGGGACGAAACCAACCTCTTTCGATAACTAGTACAGGATGATCACAACAGAATACCACAACTTCGAACTACTATATTACCAAAACCAAACAACTCACGACCATGGTTGACCAATAAAATGAACCGTGGAACAAACAAAGTTTCTACGCCACATCTTCACAAATGCTCAATGCCACCACGCGCCGCCCGAACCATATCTACGCGATACGAGAACTCGTTTCACAGTCTTGTCAGCATGCCCGGTGTTACGGTTTGGATGGCGTCCGTAATTCTCGTTTTGAGATCAGTGATGAAGAGGCTAGTCGCCAGCTGCTCTGCGACCAATCCAGAGTTGCGGCATGGTTTCATTCAGGCATCAACTAATAACAAAGTGACAACAGCGCCGCGCACCAACCTGCGCTAGGAAATGAAGTTCCCCGTCAACTTTTCAACTCAGGAAACAACCATTGTGTTAGCATGTCCTAACAAAAAAAAAGGATTGGTTTGATGGTTCATTTGACAGGTCAACCCATGTTATAGGTAGTGCCCACGATTTTTGGTGAAAAGAATTCTGCAACAATTTGTTTCAATGTTTTATGTGCACATGTGCAGCTCTGCTTCGTGGTCAGTGATTGGCTGTTTTGAATTTTCAGTGTCTTGGGGTTCTACCCGCAAATTACAGACGTGTGGTGTCGCAGTAACCTTGTTCCTGTTGGCACAGTCAAAAGAGCCTCGCCTGTGCCATCATACATTCTGCCAATAATCAAGAAGCAGACCTGCAGATGTGCACGTAAGGCATTGAAACAAATTGTTGCTTCGTGACCAGTAATTGGATATTTTAACTCGCACGAACCTTGGGATTCTACCGGCAAATCACAGACGTGTGCTGTTGCAGGAACGTTATTGTAATTGGCACAGTCAAATTAAAGACATATACATGCTGCCAATAAACACGGAGCAGAACTGCAGATGTGCACGTAAGTATCTGAAATAAACTGGGGCAACATTCTTTTCGTGAAAAACAGGAATCCTTGATTACATGTACTAAAATTTGGGGTCTTCTTTTCTGATCATCCAGTATTTAATCCCAATATAGTTTATCATGCTTCGTTGAATTGCTCCCTGATCGCATCTATGTTTTTTTCCATTGCTGCCATAGTTTTTAGTACAAATTAGGCGGCAGTGATATCTAAAAGCTGTTGTTATTTTAGAAGTAAATTCCTGGGAAATCCCATTTCCAAGTATAACAACAAAGGCTTTCCGTGTGAATAATACTAAGTTTAAGTTACTTACTTCCACATTATTCGTACTTGCAGTGGGCAGAATAAGATTACTGTTTTTGAATTTATTTTATCGTAAAAAATTATTTGTAAAATTACAGCTAAAAATTATTTTGTATGTAATTATTTCGAGTTTATGTAGTCATAACGAGAAATGTACCTTCATCTATCCGGTTGATAAAGGGGCACTTGTCCGCTAGACCAACTCAAATTACATACTACTAGGTCGTTTATATTTGTATGTATCGTACCTATAACTTTCTTAAATTGTCGGACGCCATTTATGTAATAACTAGCAGTCCCCCGCGGTTTTGCTCGCGAGTATTATTCGTAACTGATAATATTTACTTTAATTGAAAAACCTCTTTGTACACAAGATTGGTACTTCAGTCATCAAGTGTTAGAATGTTCAAGCGGCTAGTTGAACTAATTCTGCAGAAGGATAAGTAGCTATAGCTGTCCATGCGAAAAGCAGTCTTAAGTTTGTCCCTGCCACTAACAGCGACTTCGCCTGGGCCTTATTTGTAAAACTGCCAATTTGACGTTCTATGGTAGTTACAGACATCTAAGGTAAGAGGTTAATCGAATGAGAAACATCTGTTTACCCTGTGCACAACCATTGGTGACGGTGCCCTCAATTATATATTGTCAAAATATTCACTTTAACGTTATTGACATTACAAAGTTTCAGAGAGTTAAGGTTTCGCGGAAACGTATTTGGTGC
>PNEQ01012260.1:0-32924 GCA_003012365.1 Medauroidea extradentata
TCTGTCAAAGTTACAGTAATAAATCAACAGTTGACTGAGTAAATGAGTTGTTATTGGTGAAATCACGATGGTTAGTTAACCCTGAAAGTAACTTAAACTGAGCTATCCGGAGCACTTCATAACATAACCTCAACACCCACGCCGAGTGACAACATTATCAATAGACCGCAGCAACAAGCAGCAGACGCAAAAAGGACGCATCACACTTGGAGAGGTCTGCCGTATCCGAATTAAAGTTAGGGAAACAACCGAAGCTGGCTTCATCGTGTTAGCCCCTAGACATAAGTGGTCACCATCTGCTCCGCGACTAATCCAGTGTTGTGGCAACGTCCCATTCAAGTAGTCAAGAACAACTAGGTGCCAATGGGGTGGTGCACCATCCTGCTGGAAAATTAAGTCCCCTGCTGCCTATTCTGAGGAAATAACTATTCGATAAGCACGTCCAAGTACAAAATGCAAGTACAGTAACAGTGAGCTCTTGAAATTAAAAGGGGCAGAAAACTGTGTCTTATCGATAGCGTAAAACACGTTAACGTTGGGTGACGCATGTTCGTGTTCTGTGGTTTTATGTGGATTTTCCTGGCCCCATATCCTCACGTTATGCCAGTTGACCTGTGGAACGTCCTTTCATCACTAAACACTAGCTTTCAGATGAAGGCATTGTCAACCTCATTCTAGACAAGAAGGTCCACACAGAAATCACGTCTCAGTTCTTTGTCCCTTTCAGTAAGAGCCTGCACAAGCTGTAACCTACGTGGTTTGTACAGCATTTGCTTCCGTAACACACTTTATACATTCAATTGAGGGAGTCTCATTTCCCGACCAGCTCGTCGAGTTGACTTTCGTGGACTGCGTGAGAACGCTTTCTCAATCCGTTGCACATTGTCTCTGTACCACATTCAGTTCTGTGTCTAAGTAATGGAAGGGTGATTTAGTTGGTCCAGGGACAAGAGGGTTGAGAGTAGGAAGTCAAGAAGTTGCAGTGGCCAGTGGAAGCAATGCACGATACGATTAAATGAAGGCTGGGCTACCGTACTTCCGAATAGTGTTCTAACATTTCTGGAAAAATTGGCGAAAGGAAAAAAAACCAGGGAAAAATACAGTTTTTTTTTCTGGAAAAATTTGAAAAATTGGAAAAAATTCTTTAAAATCACTATGAAACTGCTAAGCCTGTGGTGGCTAAATAACACATAGCAACATATTTAAAGTTGATAAAATAAGGAGACATGCGGAGTATTGGCCTGTCTGATTCATTCTGAACGTTTACTTACCAGCTAGGTATAGGAATGTGGAAAGAAGGCAAACAAGAGAACTTTACAGTTTTAAGATAAGGGAAACTACATAAGCATCACATTACTGTAATTTTAGTAACTTGTTTACTAGTAATCATGAATACACACACACCCCATCATAAGTCGTAACTGAACACCTGGCAAACAGCAATCAATGTTTTTTTTTTATTTTTTTTTACCAAGCAGATAGTTTATACAAAAGGAAAGCCATGGGCAACAAGCAGTGATAAGTGTACCAAGTTTTATGTTACATTCACTGGTTATTTTATTCTCATATTAAGGTACTGTGTATATTGGCAGATAGGCCAGAATGTAAATACATATACCATTAAGATTTGCAATTCAAAAACTGTACAGTCATTTTTATTGATTTTTTTTTTGTTTTGTTTTCTGTAATTTTTCGCTTTGATGAAAAAAATCCAATTTTTCCCGTTTTTACATCAAAGAAAAAAAAAACAATTTTTCCCTGTTTTTTTCCCGAAGCATTTAGAACCCTATTTCCTAGCAAAGAAAAATAATCATTTATTTAAATAAATAGGCTCTCTTACCATAATACGTAAATAATTGACACCAGAGGAAAATATATTAAATTACAACTCTGAAACCTGTGGTTACTCATAATAATTACTTAATTTTCATTGTAATGTTAAATATTTTCTTTTCAAATAAAATTCACAATAATTAATTGACATTGATGAATAGTCAGTTAGTATGTACTACAATTGTACTGAAATTATTAAAGCCCAAATCTTGCAAGCAAATTTAATTATAAATTGATTATAAGTATTTTTTTGCAATTCAGAAAAAAAATACTAAAACAAATGTCAATTCTAAAGGCTAAATAAACACTGAACGTCCTAATAAATAACATAATAAATTATTAAAACAAAATTATAGGTAAAATGGATGCATCCATTAAGCCTTATAACATTTTAGGTTGCTATTAAAATTCAAATTACTAAAATAGCAAATGTGAAGCCAAACGCCTGTATGAAGGTTATGTTCGGTTGCGGTATCCATTGAGGTAGTAACTGTATCCCACACTAGACTGGAGCTCTGCCTCATTTCAAACTGTCCATCAGTTTCCATTTTCATCTGTGTTTATTTTCTTTTGAACCCGGTGGTAACCACGTTGTGGTTAGCTACGCACGGCGCACATGGTTATAGAATATTACCCAACTTTCTGTGCGACGATCCTGTGATATTTAGCTGTGCACGTTCTATTTGTAATTGTAGCGCGTCCCACCTAAACATTGAATTGAACTTTGTGTGCGTGTACTACATGGCTATGCTACAATACCATGCGCCTTGTCCACGAACGTCCAGTGTCCCTTGTCCCCTCTGCTATCATGATAATATTGTTGCCACAAAAGATTTCCAGAGTTGACCCAACTGCTACGTTCAGGAAACCACATTTCATATCGAATTTGTTTTAGTTTGCTGCATTTGCTTATATGGAGTGTATTAACGTGTTCAATAAATAAATTTATAATCTCTCAATTACCCTCCATTTTTGTGTTTGTTTACAAAATGCACGTGGATACAGGACATCAAGTTCTTCTTCGTTACACAAGTATTGGAACACCGGACATGATGGGACATCAGGACGTCACCTGATGACGTGGACCATCAGAGCTTCGAATATGATACAGGGGACCGAGGACACTGCAATTGTAGCATAGCCTATATTCTGTCTTAAATCAATTGTAGCGGAGCCTTAAGTCAAATAAACACGAGTGTTAGAATACTAAACTAGCAAAACCGGATTTAAACTGCAAAACGGGGTAACTTTGGGACACTTTTTTAGGTCTTGTAGGTCTCATGCCAATACTTATCAATAAAATTTTCTGAGACTACATACTGTGTTTGTGTTATATAAAGTCAACCTTCCTCTTTTAAAATATGGTCAGAATTTTAAGCTACGAACAATGAAATTCCAATAAAGGGCATTTAACTTTGTTCCAATATTACCCCATGAAATGGGGTAAAATTGGGACAGTCTCATTTTCTGTTTAGAAAGACATGGAAAAATCAACTTGTCCTAATGTTGCCCTTGTGCAGTTCAATTATGAATATTTGAGATAAAAATAAAATATTACTGGGTACTTTGAGCACATGTTGTTGCTGTTTTTAATCGACCTGAAATATGGTTTGTCATCAACACTGTAATAAAAAAAGTAAGAAACTTATTTTACCGTATTAATAATATTATTCAGATGAATGATACCCACACATTGCACAGTATATGCATTACGCACTACACATATGATTTTCAAAGTGGCTTAGGTACTCCCCGAGTTCACGAACACTGTAAATGCCCCGACAGTTTATTTGTTCGGGTTGGTTGATAAGTCACACTATTTCCTCTTGTGTGTAATATATTTCGTCAGCCTTCGCTGGCCATTTCCAGTTAATGTCGGGCTTGGCAGTGATAAGTATTTCGTAACTGTTTTTTATTGTGGTGATCTGTCCCGGATACAGTTCACCCTCGTAATTCACCAGAACATATTGTCCCACAGTCATATTCTGGTGGATATTGATATTTGCAGGTTGCTGGTGTATTACCGAGGCTGTGCGCACATCCTCGACATCGCTGAATTCCTCACTTATGTTAACGCTGTCATCAGTGTCTTGTAAAGATAGCTCAGTGCTACGATCATTGCTGCTGCTGCTACTGCTCTCTATTCTATGTCTCTTCTGTCGATGTACTTGTAAGTGGTTGTGTCCGTGCGCACAATTCGTTGTTGATGGTTGGGATACAGATGCAGCTTCAGCAACAGGTACTGTTGAAATGTCTTCTGCTGAAATACTTTTTCCTGGCGCAATATTCAGCTTATTCCTTCTAGTGGTTTGTTGACGACCTTTGGTCGCTTCTTCCCGCTTTTTTGCAATGTGTTCTAAAAAGCTTTTCCCCACAATGTCTGATCTGACATGTCCAGGCTCTGCGAAGGCAACCGTTTCAGGACTGGCTATCTGTCAGTAGGATATAGTCCCGACTTGCGGAACCCGGCGATCAAGTTGTCTGGACCCGTGTGCAGGTGATCCCAGAGTTTTTACAGCATTGTGAGAAATTGTTCCTTGGGTACAGATGTATGTCGACTCCCAGCCGCCGTCCCCTTCCACTCCTTTAGCACTGTTCGCTACGCACCTTTCATTGGGAAAAAGTATGCCACGTGCAATGGTTGCAGGAGATGTGTAGCATTTGGTGGAAGTGCTATGAATTTTAGGTCATTTTCCTTGCATAGCCGCAGTACATCGACATTGATGTGGGAATTAAGGTTATCCGATAAGTGCCTTCGGTCCCTCCTGTCGCCGCAGGTAAGGCAAAAGTAATGATGTGTGTAATGTGCCTCCGGGCCACAGTATATAGATTATTAGTGAATTAGAAAAATGTTTGTAAAGAAGAGTGGGGAGGATCAATGTTATTAATTTTTGGAGATATATAGTTGGTAGTATTACAGAGTGAGAATTTCTTTGATTTGATTGTAACTAATATTGGAAGGAATAGGGCTACACAGTCAGTTCAAGTTGCATTGGGCTCTGTAGGATCTCAGCTTGTCCATTCAATTTATTAAGAAGTAGTTTAATGGTAAATATGTAAGATTAGTATTTTGATTACGAATGGATGAGGGTGGAACTAATCGTTTCCCTTCACCCTAGACCAGGGTTGTCAGCAAATATAAATGTGGGGTCCAGCAGGAGTGGACGGTAGCCGCCCCGCTGAGCCAAGATGGCGGACGGAGAAGGGGGGAGCCAGAGTCCCAACTGACAATCACATTTGGCCGTTATGTTTTAAATTTAAGTTATATGTAATAATTAGTAATAAGAAAGGAAAATAGAGTAATCCAAATGTCAGGAATTTAAATTATTCTATTATGTTTGCTTGCGAAAATAAAAATTACATCTAATACAGCCGTAATAGCCTAAGTTCAGTGTGGTTTGCAGGGCAGGGCAGTTTGTAACGAAGCTTCCGATTGGCCGGATTGGAGCTGGGGGAGGGATAGCGTGGCTTGGCTTGCTTTCGCGAGCGTTGGTAGACAGAAGTTTGACGGTCACAGGGGCATAAGGACGTATCGCGGGGCACGGGCATCTGTCCTCCTGGAGAGTGTCATCGTATTGCTCCAGTAAGATTTAATTTGTCGGGAATCGTGGCAATTAAACACGGAATACCGAGCAGTTGCGTACCTCGTCAGTTGTTTTGTGAACTTCCAATCTCCAATCGAGGGAGACGGTACTTATTATTTACCGCTGCTTTGTCTCTGCACTGAGAGAGGGAAAATACGGCTGTGAAAGGCGCGTGACGAACTTATTGGACGTGTTTGTTTTTATTCAGTAAACCTGCTGAACTAGACCAAGGCAAAGAAAGTGGCTGTTATCGGGGTGGATATTTGTGGACTCAGCGCAGCTAGAAGAGAAAGGCGGCGGTCGCATGTGAATCAATCTTCAAAGGTGATCCCATCATACCAACCTGACTTGGTCCTGTTGTGTCGAGCTCCGGAGGGACAATTTTCTGTCCAGGTTGTCCACAACTTTTCGGCCTTGTAGTTGACGTAAGGTAGCAACACATACCCTACAGCATTTCCGCACACCATGACAGAGGTGCACGCCTTCGATGAATTTTGAATCCTTTCTGGGTACTTGGTTCCCCTTTTCATGATTATTTGTCTGTACCAGGATCGTCGACTAGATTGGTTTCGTCATAATTGTAAATGTGCGTCGCAGGAATACCGTTCAGTTCTTGTTCCAAATGATCGAAAAACTTGTTTAAGACATCTTCATCGGTCGATGCTCTCGAGTGTGTTATGTTTTTCACGGTTCTCTGAGTCAACAGTGCTTTATGTCGTTTCATAAATCCTTCCGCCCAATCACTTCCTGGGTAGTTGTATTGAAAATGCTCCTCCTTTCCACAACGGTCCAGGTAGGCCTTCACGATGCATCACAGGTCGGTTGTATCCACGGGGAATCAATAGTTGGACACTGTAACAATGTGTCCCACGAATTGCAGCTCTTCCTCATTTGTAAAAACAGGATCGCGCCCGACAGGTTTGGTGTGTTTGTCTTGGCTCTTCAAGTGCGGAGTGTTTTTCGGGTTTTCCAAATTTTGATTATGCTTTGTGGACAGACATAGTTTTGTTTTTGATTGCTTGTAGAACTTCATGCAAACTTTCCGCTGTGTAATTTCTATAGGACAGTATTCCAAGAGCACGTTTGGGCATGCCTTGGCATGGTTCATCAACTTTGATTCTGAAACAAAGGAGGGACGAAACATACGAAATTACATACAAAGTCTTCGGGGTACCTTTGGGATAGTCCCAATGTTACCCCTCTGAGTGCTGACTTTTGACATTATTGAGGTTATAAAGCAATGTATAGGTATGAAAATATTCGCTAAAAGAGTAAATAGATGTCAAAGCGTATGCTTCTGGGAATACATACCTGTAAGTGATGTTGTATGCACAGTTTATTCCTGCTGTATGAAAGTTTCCGATAAAACTACGAAACATGAAAATGTGACTTGGCAAACAAGATGGTAACGTTCAGACAACTGTTGAACAACAGCTTCAATGCAGTGCCACGAGGCGGCAGCACATACCATTGTTTACGGTAGCTGTATTCGTTTACTGTTTCGCACCACAAATTGTTGGCAGGACACGCACACACTGAAAAATACGTGCTGTCTCAATGTTGTACCCCCTGTCTCTTAGTTACCTTGTTTTTTTTACGGAATGTAAACAGAATAAACCTCAAATAGACTAGAATGCACAAACAGCCAAATCTGTAATGAAATTGCAATGCACTGCGGTAAGAAATATGTAATGGGTCTAAATACCAAATACTTGAGAGACAGCACAAGATTGCAACTACAACACAGCTTGTCAAATGTGAAACAGGAGAATGTGTGCACATATCCGAGTACGACACTTTGCAAACGAGTCGTAAAGTAAACAAAATCTTGCCTGGATACATTGTAACCAGACACAAATACTGCCATTTTCTTGCTCCAGCCGGAGTGTTGTTTGTCAATCAGCTGATCATTATTTTGAGAAGAAATTTTCTGAAGTATGGCATTTTTAGGCGCTGAATAATTTCTTCTGCAAAATGTTTTCAACGAATAGTCTAATAATCGGCTGATGATTAAATAAGTAAATAAATGAATAAACATATAATTTTCTTCAGAATTAAGTTGCTACCTACTAAATTTAAATTGGTTAATTTGGGTGTATGTGTATGTTAGGCCTATATATAATGAAACATTACAAAAATATTCACTTCCTATCTACTGCGGAATTAGTTTTGAAAGTCGAGTGATCATGCAACAATCCAATATCTTCTACGACATTCAAGATTAAGTTGCTACAGTACCTAATAAAAAAAAATCACTCTGTATGCCTATATTAGCTAGAAAAATGGCATCGGTATATTCTTGTTATTTGATTTTACAAATACTCACCAGCCGACCAATTATATTAACTTGTTCCTAAATTCCCGAGGTTTTAGATAATCATAGCCTAGTACGTTAAGTCTACTTGGGGTTAAGGACATCCCAGACTCAGTAGCGCCACTGCTATTCATGTAGGTAGCGCGAGGGTAACGATTCTACTGCTGTGGTGTACCGCTGTGTAGAATATTTTGGCCAGCACTGTACAGATAATAGCAATGTTGCCGCGACAAGAGGCGAGCGGCCCGGCAGCCTGTGGTGATATTGATATGCCTCTGGCGATCCAGTTTCATGAACAGTGTTTGTGGTTGGTGCCAACTGTGTTACCTTAGATTACACCTCAACACGGCCGTAGGCGTTTACAAAACCTTACTCGATCTTCACGATGCAGGTGAAATTATTGTAAAACTGTTCGACAACCTGGTGCAAGTACAACCTGATACAAGTGGTGAGCCAGGGGGTGTGGTGTCGGGGGTAGTATCTTCACCCCCTTCTTAACTAGAAATATTTGTTTTTAATTTCATACTAAAAATTTGTAATATTTTTACTGGTAGAAAATTCTGTCCAATAGATTCTACCTGCTACATTTCTACTTGAGGCATAAACAGACAATTTAAATATAGTAATTTTTTTTTTCTGGATAAACTTATCGCCGACAGCAGCACGGTCATAAGATATGGATATCCACTTCAATTTTGTATCTCAGATTGACAAACACAACTTAAATTCTCATTCCTGTCTTACCACTGACCCGAACCCACAATGCACCATAAGCCCGCGCGTAACCAACTGCTAAGTAGAGGTCGGCCAATGAAATATTAAACGTAGTTGAATACAAATATAATACAATTCATAATTCATTAGTTTTCGAATATCATCATAGCATATATAGTAAGGTTTTATTTTAAAACTGTAGAGAGGTAAGACAGTGGTTGTTTTAGAACATGTACAGCGTAAAACTTTATATTTGTTTTGGTTTTCACAAAACGTAGCATATCCCTGCAATAATAAGTAAATTTCATTGTCGTGAATATTTTTCCCTGCACAAAAAAAAAGTACACAAGTGGTGAGTGATTACTGATATTGTAAACGTACAGTTGTACTGCCACAATAGTACAGGGAGGAGGCAGCAACAACGTCGGATCGAACACAGGACATAATACCTTCGGATTTACCTGTGAGACAATCGTGCCTGGGGATGTGATTGGATGTCAGCCTTCTTTGGCTATCTTCTATTCGCCCTATTCTGGGCAACAGCGTAGTCAGGATTTTGACTCGCGTGTAGGAGGGCCATTGTTTGTAATATCTAGTAGCAGGCACTGTTATGGTTGATTTTTAAATTGCTACTAAGAGACTAGAAATTAAAATATATATAATTTACTATTATTACAGTAATTATTATGATAGGGATATAACAGTTTTCTAATACATATTTTTATTTAAATAGAGGAAGGTAATTTATCCAGTTTATCCCCCTTATTTTCAGGCTACGTGTCTGCAAATTAGCTTCTACTCCATAGTCATCGATATTACTGTCATTGGCTCTTAGTACCTTAAAAGCACTGCCCTGTGTTCTTAAATCACTTATACTTACTTGTAGTTATGATTTTTGCATATTTTCAGAAGAAATATTCAATTCTGTATTGTCATCAAGCAAGTCGTACGTGTAGTTTCAAAATGTTAACTTTAGAGAATATTATTCTGCAATGTTCATTTCATTCATTTAAAGGTAAAGTAAATGGGTTTGACGTCTTGTCGATAGCGAGGTCGTTGGAGACGATGAGACACAACTTTGTACAATGGTAGGAGCTGGGAGAGGAATCGGCGATGTCTTCAGTACAGAAATCATCCCAGAACATTAGCCTGCAGCGATTTCGGGAAACCACGGAAAACTGAAATCAGGATGGCTGGAGCCGGGTATCGAACTCGGGTCCTCACGAATTCAACTTTGCGCTGTTATTTGTTTAGAAAAAAGTAATTTAATTCCAGTGTAACCACCTCAATACATTTATTCTATCCTACGTTTAAGAATGAATATGCTTGTAGCAACGACTTCATTGTCAATGCTGCTGTACTGTTACCATTGAGTCACAATTTTACTGGCACAAGATCTAGGTGAGAAATGTATTTTGTGGGTTAAAAAATGTTTTATTCAGATTTGGCATAATTATAAATATAACTGCTTATAAATTGTTCTATAATGGCACTTGAAATAATGTCAATGAAGACATTACATATCACTATATAAAAAGAATTAAATTTTTAAATATGTTTACAGTATTTACAGCATTTTCAATTTTTCAGTGCATGGTTGGTCAACTTTCAATAGTAGTTACACTCGTGGAAATGAAACAGGAAGGAACACAAACACTTTACACAATAGAGGCAATGTCAGACAACAGCTCGAAATTTGTTTACGAAACAAATTAGTCATACAAGAAAACTGCAAATAAATATGTGACAAATATGACATTAAAATAAAGATTACTTTTGTGAAAATATTTTTTCACAAATTGGAGAAGCAGCTTCAACATTTGCCCTATTTAAAAAATAAAAAAAGAATTTAATGAGCAGAAAAAATGTTTACTCGTTATGAACACAACATGTATATAGGCTTTGAATGTTTCTTTTATTACATTTAGGACTGATATTTATGCTCACAGCATGCACCTAATTCTGAAGTAATAAATGTGAGCTTCTATCAATCATGGATCTGAAATAAATAGGAACACAGTCTCTTGCTCACCAGAAATTGATTCGCAAAACATGTCGGCCGCTGACAGCAAATTTACTTTAACATGTTAGTAATATTAGTGAAATGTAATCACAAGACAAAATTTTCTTACTTAAGAGTGCGTGGTAGATAAATAAATGCTGAAATCATCAATTGATTTCTATGCTTTTTTCGAAGCCAATATTGATAAAATACTCAATGACAATCCCAGATAATGGTATTTGTCAACTTTATGAGTAAATATTTATCCGGAATTACTAATTCGTTACGCGTGATCTCTTGCGCCGCAGTTAAGTGCACGAGGTTCCGGCGTCAAAGATTGTGCCTCAGAATTTCGTAACACTGAAAACAATTTTGTTTAAAACGTTGGCTAAAACTACCTATTGCCTATGATTGCTATTGTTTAATTTTCGCAAATTGGCTTCAAGAAACATACAGTTATAGATTAATGCTTTTAGCGTTGAATTATGTACCACACCCTCTTAATAAAAATTAACATATTTTCATTGACATTTCATGTATAAAAAAAACAAGGTAAAAACTTTTTAAGCTAGCAGCTTCCTCTCTTTTTTTCAATTAATTGTTTCTCTCGCTTGCAGTATGTAAGCAAGCTCCCTGGCAGAAAGTTTTCTAGGAATCCTTCCATCGACTATTTCTGGAAGCATACATTCCAGATAAAACCGACGGAGTAGCGGAAGCATCTTTCCTTCCCAAAATTTCTCATATTTTTCTATGCGCTCTACAAAAAATATTACTGAATTATATGGCATATGTAACAAAAATGGCCCTGTTGTTGCAACTGTCTAGGACCTATCTTTTTCATTCAAATCACAACTGAAAGTTCGTCCCAGTAGTACGGAGCCTAGACTGCGTACATGTGAGCTTCACTGTAAACAACATGTACCATAATTATGTTAATGAGCTCACAATACTATCGCTGCAGTAGTAACTTCATGTGTGTTTGGAACGTAAAAGGCCGGTACTGGATCGTCAATATGCTAAAGAAATGTTCAGGGTTTTGTTATGTTGCGTTGTTTAATTTCAGATATTTTGTAAAAATACAAGTTTAAAATTCGTTTTACAAATGCTGTTTCTTCAGTATTATTACATTTAGGCACAAAGTGTTCCCTTCAATTTCAATTAATTTTTTGCTCCTGTCAGAGTTTGTTGGACAAATTTAGATACTACCTGTATATACTCAACAGGTGTAGCAACAACAAGAAAAAGTTCATTTGCAATTATTTGTGTTATTTTCATATATATTTGGCGTAAAATTTTTTCCACCTTTTCACCTTATTGAGTGAGTGAGTGAGTGAGAGTTTTTTGTCAGCGCTTAACATAGATCTTCAGCGCTGGTGAGTGGAGAAACGTCGGAATGGAAGGGCTGGGAGAACGAGAGATCCCAGAGAAAAGTTGACCTGTATGAATGGACATGTCACAATTTATACCAAGTTCAAATATGACCATACTTTTTTCAATATAAATTAATAAGTTGCCTGCCGATGTCAATAATTGCAAAAATTAAGTTGTGGCCACATTAAAATCTTTGAATGAAGTTATAAATAAGTTAGCTTATGAACATTTACAAAATGTATATAAGATTCTCAACAGCATTACCGTTTGGCAGCACTTTTGGAAACAAAAGCTTAAGAACTTATACATTACTAAATACTAATAGAGTCAATGCCGTTAAACAAATCGGAAACAGAAGACGCTTCATTACTCATTTAACTTACTACCATTAGTTTACTACTGACAGGACACGCTTTAAAAATTAATGGAGCCGTAGTGGTCCAGGGGCTAGAGTGTTAATCTATTATCAGTATCATTCTGGTTAGATAACTGAATAAACCTGTCATATTTTCGTATGTGGGAATTAATGCTTGGACACTGTATTTAATTGACGAGTTTTCACGGTGATACTCTGTTTCTCCCGCCCTTCGTTCCAGTTGGTACTCCATAATAAACTTGTCTCACATTTCGTCGACTTTAGAGCCGTTCATGTGTATCACCTATAATTGGACGGTTTAGTTGTAAGTTTAATCATGTGGATGTTATGGAATTAATACATTGATTGATTATTATAACGTGACCACGTTGGTGTCTTCGTGTAATTGTTTAATATTCTTTGGAAAGTTATTTGATTTATTACATTCAGTAGGTAGTAATGTCTTATTGTATTTTTTCGTTATTATTTTTAAGAAAATATAAAAATACAAAATACGTATAAACGAAGTCCGGTTTTTCTCTGTAAAGTTTACCTTCTTTATTATCATGAAACTGGGCATGGGTTTGGTGTTGTGAACTGTAGCTCTTTATGTTTACTAGTAGAAGTAATGTGAAATCAGCTGATTCTGTCTAATGATCAGTTGCACCAAGGCTACATATAACCAGCAATCTAGGCAATGCTTGCTACTACACACATTAACTCTCGGGGGGGGGGGGGGGGGGGGAGAATAAAGTTTCGTTGACTAGTTGACTCATTTTCTTTATTTTTACAGTCATATTAATTGCCCTTTGTTTATACTACCACTGACAGCTAAAAGCTGCTTATAGTAGTACATAATCTGTTTCTGCTAGCCGTCTCGACCATATATCAAGTATCTGGATGTGATCCAAAGAGCAAAATAGAAGTATTTATTTCCTCGATTATTTTAATATTCAACTTGGGACGGCGTCGTTGTGAAGAGATCATATTATATTCCCACAAACGAGCCGCCAAACTGTCTTCATTTCCCGCCACGGCGATCCAAATCCAGACTCGATTCCCAGCGAGTAAACCCCGATTTTTCGCATGTGGGAAACATGACAGGCGATGACACTGGTCGACGGATTTTCTCGAAGATCTCCAATTTATCTTTTTCTTACATTCCGGTACTGCTCTAAAGTCACATAATTCATTCTCATCGGTTATGAAACATTAGCTGTGTAGCTACCAACATTTTCCCTATCTACTACATAAATGTCTTACCAGATTAAAAATCAAGTAAAACGTTTGGTATGCGACTGACGAGGTTTTGAACGGCCAAGCTCTAAAGAATATTCATTAATGTCACTGAATAAAGAGATTACATTCTACGAGACAGTTCAATAAGTAGACTTACAATTTCTTAGCACACATCATTTCAATAAACTGCCATAGTTCGACCTATTACAGCACGAACTCAACACATCTTCCTCACAGACTTCCTCTTTGCAGATATAAAAGCCAAAAGGGCGTTGTTTGCTAGACTTATTTTTCTTCATGTTGTTTGCCAGAACCATAGAGGTGGCCAGAACCTATTTTCCGCGGAGAAACTTCGCACGGACCGAGCGGGCGCAGGGCACGCGTGTTGAGTGCTTGCTGTATATATGGCAACCCTGTGCAGGCTGACTCGTCTCCCAGTGTTAAAGCTACATATATACCCTCGCGGACTTTTCTGAGGTATTTTTCTTGATAAAACTAGCTACTGAAACGAATATTACGTACATTTAATAGCCTGTTAGTTATGAGGTTCTTATAACTTAAAAAAAAAATAAGGAAAAAATAGTTCGCCTTCAAAAAACAAAGTTTTACCTATGTAGCCGGAATCGTGTTGTAAATATCTTGAATTTGCCGTTTATTTCACATTTCTATCTTACTTAGGTTGTGTTTGCTATAAATCCACTTTCACCATATCTTTGATGCTAACGTCTGGGACAGCCTTAACACAGCTTGTACCAAAAGAGAAATATTATCAAAATTATTTCTTATAGTCTACAATAAATACATACTAGGCCTATATTATTATCATTATCATTCACTTTGTTGCCCACATTTTTCGTAGGGTAACCAAACATTTTTCAAAAATACCTTTCAACCAAACTATATTCTTCAAACACACTTGTGAACAAAAATTCCAATTTCGCGCCCTTTTACTACCCTCGATCCCACTGCATTTTCTGCTCTTCATCAACAGCATGGGCAGAAAGGGCTTGCTCTTTCTGCGATAAATCGCAGTGCACTCGACGGGCGACGCCCGAACAGCCCATAAAAAAAAACACTTCCGGCCAAACGAACGCTCAAATTGATAAATCGCAGAAATGGCAGAAATCTCAGGTCGCCCGAACAAACCTCTATTGTCTCTGGCAGCATGGTTGTAGAAGAACAGAGGTTGGTTTTACTCAGCCTCTCTCAGGGGCTGGAAGAATTGGGTCAAGTTGACCCAGGTCAGAAACGCTCGGATGAGCGAGGAAAACGCCTATTGCGTTGATTTGATGGCGGAACTAGCAGACGTATTTAGAAATTTTAATAAAGAAGAGTCATAAGATGATGAAGTTCCTACAGCTGCACCAAATAATGCACTATAAATGATAAAGTGCCTTCTAATGAAATTATGAAAAGCTAGAAAAATACATTGTACTAAACTTAATTGGTCTGAGGAATAATAATAATTCATAACTTAACGATTTTTAATAACTTGAATTACTAACCACAAAGAAGAAAAAATCGTGAAAGGAGCTCATCATTTACGGGAATTAAAAACACATTCTGCAAATATTATCCAATTTTTGCGAACTGTTTTAAGAGGTTAACAACCACATGCAAACAACACCATAACATAAAACTTTAATTGGCAGGAATAAGAAAAATCTTATTCAGCTGCCGCAACTTTACTGTCGTCATCGAAGTTAGTCTGAAATAATTCTTATTTTCTCTATTTTCAAACACGACAGCGAAAGTAAACTGCGCAGTCAACAGCAGTATGCTCGCCGTAACGTCTAGCAGACGACTTGCTCCTACTTGCCCTCGCAACTCTTCCTCGCGAGGAGGAGCTAAAAGGGCATGCTCTTTTTGACCTGGGAGCATCTTGACCTGACGAGTAAAACACCCTGCGCCATCTTGTTTCCGGTGAGTAAAACGCCTAGGAGTGCCCCGGGAGCTACAAGAGCACAAGAGTCGCCAGGTCAAGACCGAGTAAAACAAACCTTTCCTTGAGAGGAAGAGCATTTTTTTTTTTGTGGCCCAGAAGGGGCACACCCTAGGTTAGTGTCTAACTACTAGGAGTATGGAGGGAGCGGGAGGGGTAGCAGCGTGCCAGGCCTGCGGCCTATACGCTCTAACTACTGCATGTAGCTTGGGTTAGGGAGGAACATGGCTCGAATGGCCTACTGTGAGGTTATGAAGCGCCAAGCCAGCGTTTGTAGCCTGGCGCTTCCCTCAGATTTAACTGGGAGCTAATCCCGTAGAGGGTCATGGTAAACCCGCGAGGTCGCGGGAGGAAACCCTTGACGATATACATCCGAGGTGGGTTCTCCATGCTAGGAAGAAAAGATAGAATTCATGCTATGTATAACATGCTTTATTAGTTGTGTTAGAAGGCGAAACTTAAAGACGAGCAGGGAGGGCTCGTGATCCAGCTGTAAAAGATAAACTTAAATTAAGCTTAGCTCTACTTAACCTAGGGGAAATAACCTAAGTTTCCCGAAGGGCGGGCATGAGTGCCCGCGGTCCCATTTTAGGTGAGAGGTTCTTGTCGCCTATCACGCAATCATGGCTAGGTTGTGCAGTACGAGAGCCCTCGCTGGGCCATATGCTCTCTGCGGTGCAATGGCTGATAACGCGATGCATTAGCATATTTAAGCCATTTGCAGTTCTCGCTTGGGCAAGTTGGCGAATTTTTCTTGATTCCCAGGTTGGTTCGACTTCTTCTTGGAGTCGGCTTCTTCTCCACCCTGGTGATCCTCTTTTGAGGAGCTTACAGTGGTTTTTCGCACAAGATGTGTTTCGGCATTTTGTGCGTCATGCGCACCGCTGGGATATAGTTCCCTAGTGCGAGCACTAGGGGATTAGTGGACTTGACCGCAGCTTTGTAGAAGTTGCGAGTCAAGTGCTGGATATGGTCTGTGAGCCGGGGATATTTCAACTCATTGTAGAGGACTACATTGGGCGTATATCTTGGTGCTCCTGCGGCCCTTCTGAGGGCTTTGTTTCTCTTTTTGACCTAAGGTTTGTTTTACTCGCCTTGACCTGGCGTCTCTTTCAGCTCCCGGGGCACTCCTAGGCGTTTTACTCACTGGAAACAATATGGCGGGGGTCCGTTTTACTCGCCAGGGCAAGCGCCTCCAGGTCAAGTAGTATTGCTCCCGCCGGCGAGATTGAAAAAATAACTGTTATACATTTGTAACACGTTATTCGAGTAACACGTTTCGCAATTGACACTGTTATTTTTGGAACGTTTAAAGGTCTAGTTATAACTTTTGTGGGACGTGAAACTGTTCTAAACAAGCACGCGCATGCGCACAATTCCTTCTTCGGCCAACTCCTTCTCCGTCTTCAAGTCATATATCTCTCTCTCTCTCTCTCTCTCTCTCTCTATATATATATATATATATATATATATATATATATATATATATATATATATATATATATATATATCTCACACACACACAGCCGGCTTTCCACTGGTGTGTGTCTGGGCGCGCATGGTGACGTCAGGTACCCGAGGACCCTCCAAGGCGCTGCGTGTCTACCCACAGCTCAGACCATTTCCACTGCAGGTCAAAATACGCGCAACCCTAGGGGCGAGAAAGCCCGCGCAAGGTCAGGGTGGGGGAGCGAATAACGGACAATAGCCTTTCCACTCCACTGTGCGTGTATCCTATAGGCCCGGCCTGGCAGATAGGGCGGTGCAGGCGATGTGTGTAGTCTGTTTACGACATGGATTTCTCATCGTAAGATAACATATAATACAAAACATTAACATAAACCAGAATCGTACATGGTGATTTGTTTTAACAAAAATATCGAGGGTTTAGCTATACGGGGCCTCACCTGCCACGCACTTAAAATGCGGTGCAGCGTGTTTGTACATACGTTTTTTTAAGAAACTATTCTGCATACGCCCAATGTGTCTATGTAGGAAAAGAAAATACACTCCAAATTTTTCAAAGCATCACGACGATTAGAAAAATCATTTTGGAACACTTCAAAATGGCTGAAACCAGCTTTTTCAACTTGTTATATCTGAAAAACTACTCACGGGATTCGTGTTAAACTTTTCTAGGAGCATGCAATGGACTTTGCTTAGAACTTTTCACCAATAAAAAGACAGGGTCACCACTGGAAGCGTCAGTCAGACTAGTGATCTACGATACCACTGCATGCTGTTTCACTGTCTTATTGCGGTAGAGGCGATACCGCACCAGATGAGCCAGTCAACATCGCCCTTGGCGCCGTGCCTCACTCACACTAACACACAGCCAGTAGGTAGGCGTCTTAAGTTAGCTAAGAATTTATCAGCATACTTCGACGCATAAGATACTTATTTATAGTCAGGCCCGCCAAGAGGGGGGGGGGCAAGGGGGTGCAATGCTCAGGGGCCCGGGGCGGACCATACACTCGTACCATGGGCAGGTGCACCAAATGGTTTCGGAGGTGGACATGGCCAATCGGCTGGCATTATGCGAGCGGGGATTGTACCAGCTAGTAAATAAACATATTGTTTACAGACGAGTCAATTTTTCAAACCACAGGTGTTTCAAACCGTAAAAAATTGGGGGTGTAGGGGGCCCAAACTCACAGTTGCCCAGGGGCCCGAAATTTCTGTGGGTGGGCCTGTTTATAGTTGAATTGAATGCAGTACGAGTATGTTCAATGTAGTGTACATGAAAATGCAATAATAAAACGACCGTTTAATTTTTAAAACTGAAGCTATCACTGACTGGGCATTAAATGTGAAAATTCGGCCAGCATGATCAAACCATCATGTACACCATGCGAAAATAATATTAACTTAAATAACAGCAGCTTAACACACGGGGACGTATTTTTCCCCCCACAGTTTGAAGTAACTAAACCGTATTTCATATTTGATGGAATTTTTACGAAGTAATTTTTTATGTGGTATTTAACAGCACATGCGAATCCACGCGACGATTTGATCTACTTTTTCTTGGAAACGATAAGCATTGCTGAAGTTATTACATTTTGCGAAGGAACACAATATAACTAACCAACATATTTCTCTAATGAGAAGCCGTAAATTCAGCGAATTTCAACAAAATACATAAGTTAGTTAATTGGGAACTGATGTGACGTTGACTTCAATAGCATATTTTCTTTTAAAAAAAGTCAATGCGATTTATTTTTTTGTGTAATTATACAATTGGCACGAATTTGTATTAGGCCTATTTCAATGCCCATTTTCATTTGTGTTTTGAGCTTATTTTACGAATCGGAAGTAACACTACATTATAAAATACATTAATTAGGAAATTCTTGCTTTTTTTCAACATAATTATGAGGACTTGAACATTAAACATTGTGCATAAAGTAAACACACGTGCAATATTTCTTTGAAATACGGCAGTTTTTTTATGCTGTAGACGTAGGTGAAGTGAGATGTGGGTGGAGCAGCGACGGAACGTAATGGGTGTACCCCAAAAAAAAGTGAAAGGTAACCAGCAATATTCACACGATGTTTATCACACCTGAAGAGTTGCAATATGAACTATTTTGAAGAAATTAATGTGTAAAAATTCAGATAGTTCTTGCATTTATTTTTATAAATAATAGTTCTCTTTCTATTTTCTGCAGTTTTATTGGAACTTATTTTTATAAGTGCATCACAAAAATATAAAATGTACAGTATAAAATCTCTTCAACACTTTGTGGAAGTGTTAGCCTGTCATACAAAAGAGAATGCATGTTAATTGGTTACTGTTTTAAAATAGTTTTTGTAGTAATCGAAATGTTAAAAAAAGCATATTTTTAGTGGCACATATAACTGCAATAAAAAATTTTGCTGGAATATTAAAATGTATACAAAAATATGGACTACAGACGAAAGATAATTTACAACTTTAAAATAGTTTAACACAATGTAGTACAATTGCTTTATCATTGCTCGGTTAAAATTAAAATCTGTACCACTCTAAAAAAATTTCACCCTCGCACATATTCGCTATAAGATATAATATTGTTATTTCAGCCATTTTTAAAAAGATAATATGTCAATTTGCTTACTAAGCTTTAATTTTGGCATCTACGAGATTGTAACTTTCGCGAAAATATTTACAGTATAATTGCTGGCCGATTATATCAGCAAACTGTATTCGTATAGTTTTTTAAATATAAATGCACACATATTGCAAGTTTTTGAAAGCCTATCAATCCACATGTCCCTACAGCTTCTCTGGCCATGTCGCCTATCATTGTAGGAAGTGCTTGGAGTACCAAGCACATCTTGCCCCCTCAGTGTGGCAGCCGTTTCCACTGTACGTCCCTTCCTGCACAGAACCCAAGTAGCCTGGCTGCACGATTGAACTTCACGCACAATCCTCCCTAGGATCGCTTCCAATGCGATCCTTCCCAGCTTGACTTCTAAACACCAAACAAGGTCTTTCTACAGCTGGACGTACCGCGCGCCAACCCAACTGTGACGTCAGGTATGACGTTGCAGAAGGGATGCGCGCCCTAACACGCACCAGTGGAAAGCCGGCTTTACTGCGCAGTGCGCATGCGTAAGAGTTATTTTTTGGAACGACTTGATGTCAGGACGTCACTTCTGACTGCTGCCGCGTTTGTTGTTCCTCTTGCATAGCAGTTATATTTTTAAAACACTCCGTGCTCAGTCGTTTTAATATATAACAATGTTTGTTTTACAATATCTGTTTGTGTGTGTGTAACGTTTGTAAATTGAGCAAGGTGAAAAACAAGCCACCGGTGAGGTTATTAAACAGTTTCGGATTCCGAAAGGAAATTAGCAATTTGTAACCTTCGTAATAAATCTTTGTGTTACAGCTCAACTACTAACTTAAAAAAAAAAAAAAAAAAACTGTTATAGTTGCATTTATACTTAACTTGAGTTTAAAAAAAAAAAAACAAGTAAATTTGATACATCGGTACGTTTCAAGCACACGAACGAAATTTCATAACAAATATTTGTAAAATGTGAAACCTCGTTCCAAGTTCCAAGTAGTCTTAATGAACAGTTTTCAGTAACACGTTCCAAAAATAACATGTTACTGGAACGTGTTATTTATTTGGAACGGGAACGTTGGAACATGTTACACAGAAATAACGGTTTGGCACATCTCTACTTGGCTCCCAGTCTCCCGCGCATGCGCACTCGCCGCCACTCCCTAGAGCTGCGCAGTGGCTTGATCCAGACCTGCTCCGCATCCGCTTATTTGGCTGTCCTCAAAGCACGGCTGAGAATCAGTGTGCAGAGAAATAGTTGTTGTAAAAAACTACTCAATGTACGTGAGTGATGTCTGCGTAGTAATACCACCCGAAGAATATTACACACGTTAGTACCCGTTTCAGGGCCTCCCTTTTTTCTAAAGTTTTTTTGTCGAAAATAGCGTAGGGCGTACGTGGTGTTTTCGCGGTCATATTCAGAGGGCTGTACATCAGACGTACATTTCCGCGTTTGATGCGCGGAGACAGTGGAGCGATAAGGTTCAGCTTTTCACACTCGACGGTAACAGCATCGCTTATATTCGCGGCGCGACAAACTGGCGTGCAGTGTGACTTAAGCGGAGACCCTACAATTTTATGTGTGGAAAGTTTGTAGTTAAGACAAACGCATGCTTCCAACACTGTGTTTTACAAATCCAGTCGGTATTTTTCCAATTACAGCTGTCCAAAAAAATCACTTTTAGCAATTTTGATTGGCCCCCAATAACATGTTTACAATAAGTATGTTGCATCTTGAAATGATAGCATTCTAGTTTTAACCGTGTTTTCTTTTCGTAGGTAAACATGTGAATAAGTTTAGTTGTTTCGCGTATACAGTAATAGGCGCGGTACATCACAACACCTTCCATGTGTCAGGTGCATAAGCCTCTTCAGTTGTGAAAATATCGGAGCAGAATCTGTAAAAGCTGTAGGCGTGCACAGTACTTCTTTATCTTTATATTACGTCATTAAATTATAGGGTCACCACTGAATGTATCACAGAGGGTAGTTGTCGGTGAGAAGACTGCATGCTAGTTCAGAGACTTGCACCTAGCGACTAGCGTGAGATGTGATGTACGTGCTATGTAGTCCTTACCACCCCCACACTTATAGGCCTCAGACGCACAAACTTCGTCTGAACAGGCAGCCATGTGAAGCATATACCACTTAGGCACGTTGAACAGTTTTCGAAGAAATTTTATTTAAATCGATAACTAGTCTAACTTATATATTTTTTGCTTTAACAATTTAGGTATAAAAAGAGGGAAAAAAAACATTTTCAACACTTCTATACGACGGCCTTGCTATATCTGTCCCCTATTGAGATTTAAAAATTAACACTGGCAATAAAAGTGTCGACAAACGCTTGTGGTCTTATGTTTGTAATATTACTAATTATGATTGAACTATCTGGGAGCTGTGTTTCACGCGTGCGTAGTTCGTGTCCATACAGAACATAGTTTGATCTAGTGCTAATCCTACACCACACCACATAGTTCTTAAGGGCGTTGTCTACCTGCGCGTTAGACTCACAAGTGCCGGAGACGTAAGGGTGACCTTGAAGCTAGCAGCAAATGTCGCATCGCCTCAATGAGTCAAGTTCTCAACTCACGTGCAAGGTTCCCGCCAAACCGTTTTTTTCTATGGGACATTAAGGGTCTGGCCTACCACACGCTTAAAATGTATTGCCGTGTGTTCGTCAATGCGTTTTTTACGAAAATATTCCACATATGCCCATTGTGTCAATGTACGAAAAGAAAATACACTTCAAACTATGACTGTATGGTCGTTTCAAAGCAACAGTTCGATTCTAAAAATAATTTTGGAGTCCCTCAAAATGGCTAAAAACAACTTTTTTCACGTTATATCTTAAATAAAACTCACGGGATTCATATGAAACGACTATAGAAAAATGCAATGGACTTTGCTTAAAACTTTCCACCTATAAAATGATGGGGTGACCACTGAAAGTGTCAGTCAGGCGAGTGATCTACAATACCACAGCAAGCTGTTTCATTGTCTTGCAGTATAGGTGATACGCTGATATCACATCCGATGAGCTGGTCAACATCGCCCTTGGAGCCGAGCCTCACTCACACAAACACACGGCCAGTAGGCGGGAGTCTTAAGGCGTGACCATATAAATTTATTGGCGGAAAGTCTGTATAAAAGTTCATTTAACATCGCAATCTGAGTTTCACATACATCCGGTTAATACACTTTTGAAGTACGGCAGTCTGAAAAGGCCGTTATTAGCCGTGTAGGAGGGTTTATAAACTGAATTTTCAATTAACATATTGTCTTAACAATAAGGTCCCTACCTTGTCTGAAATGTGTTAACGGCTAGTGGAAAATAGTCGGGGCTTGAGTATGCATAGTACAATGCATTCTAACTTGAAGGTCATTGAATCCTCGACATTTTCCGGCCTCTGCTGATAGTAGATATCTCGTTGACTGAAACATTTCAATCGTATTCTTGTTCAAATGACGGAGAGAACATAGAGTAAGTTATTCACAAAGCCTCTACTCGGAGCAGTTATCATAGGCGTGTGGGCGTACAAGTGAAACCTCAACATCAGTAAACATCATAGAAAACTACTTCATTACAAAAACCATCTTGTAAAATGTATAACAGAAATTATATCAGTAGGCGAAATAAATTTTATAGAAGATATAATCAGCGTAGACAGACAAACTTAGGCCTAACCTCACGAACAAGTGAACTTGTTCGACAGTTCTGAAGATAATAATGTGTAAACATTTTTTTTTGTGGGAAAAGCATGCTTTGTTTGCTATATATATATAAAATAAGACTATCCCAGCGGTTAATGAGCCCGGTGTAAGGACCTACTTTCTTTTGCCACTACAAACTATAGTCACCCCAGCTTACAAAGATGTCACAAAAGTGCATTCGTACGTGATACAGAGTATAATGTTCTATTCTGTTTCGTATAACTTCAGTTAATGTTATCCAATCTGAGGAAGCATACTGTCTACATTATACAATATCTGTTACACCGCAAAACCTAACTTACTGTACATACGTTGGAATGGACATTTCAAGGTTATTTTTGATCCAAGAACTAGCGTTACATTGAACGCTTACGTCATACACTTACAAAGTCACAATTTACTGAATTACTCAAGATAGGAGGGTGGAATGTAAACGTTTCAAAAGTTCATGGGCACGGTAACCAGGACTAGATCAAGAACGAGTATATCAATCATCCCTCTATTGACCTAATTCTTTCAATTTATTTGCATAACGATATGTATGCAGGGAAATAAAGTGTGACCTTCATCCGATCCCGTACATGGCAAACATGGAGACGTCTCCGTTATTATGCATGTATTTACGTAGGACCTACCTGTACGCCTGTAGCGACCCATCGTAGTGAACAAAGAACCTGATTGAAATAAGGAATGAAAAAGGCTCACGTGACCGAACACGCTCAGACACACCGTTACTACGATATAAGCATTCGAAGTCGGAGCATTATGACAATGCCAACAGGTAGGCAACCCAATGAGCAGGTACACGGTGACGTACTTCGGAAGATCACTACCTACTAGCGATGTGCAACCCTGCAGACGTGTTATCTGGAACGTCAATAATGTTGCATTCGTAGTAGATTATTTATCGCCACTTCACAAGCTCATCAACGTAACATTCGCGGTCGTTGCACGCCCTTACTGTGATGGTTGCTTAATTATTGTTCTTGATTTAAGTCTCTGACTACCGTCACACGCGAGCTTTTCTATCATTTGCAGTTCGTCCTGTATAACTAATCGTGTCTGGAACTTTGGAAATCTTTACTCATTAACAAATGTTTGGTACGAAGATGGTGCGCACGAATGAAGCGAAGTCCGCCAGCCACGTTATTTTATTATCCGCTGGAGGCAGTAAAATGGCAAGCCATATGGGCAAGACGGTAGCGCGACAGGAATCACGTCCCCTTTATATATGTGGAGCACTTAAGAGTGCGTGGTAAATAAATAAACGCTGAAAACCTCAATTGTTTTATACGTTTTTTTTCTCGAAGCTAAGATGGATAAAATACTCAATGACAATCCTAGATAATGGTATTTGCCAACTTTATGAGTAAATATTTCTCCAGAATTACTAATTCGTTACGCGTGATCCCTTGCGCCGCAGTTAAATGCACGAGGTTTCGGCATCAGAGATTGTACCTCAGAAGTTCGTAACACTGGAAACAATTTTGTTTAAAACGTTGGCTAAAACTATTGCCTAGGATTGTTATCGTTTAATTTTCGCAAATTGGCTTCCAGAAACCTACAGTTACAGATTAATGCTTTACCGTAGAAGTATGTAGCACGCCCTCTTAATTGGCGCACAGTGTTTCCGTCGCATATTTCCCAATGAAAATGTAAGTGGCGGCCCTGTCGTTTTGTTTATGAAAGTTATTATGTAACGTGAAACCTGTGCTACTGTTTCTATTTTCCGAATAAGGTTGGTATTTTACTAGTTAGACCAATATGAACGAACTCGATTTTCTTAAATAGAAAAAAACTCCTTTGGGTATTTTTAAAAACATACAAGCAAAGTTTGAAAGTTGCCGTAATTCGTTACAGTAGTTAGGAATACATTTAGCTGTTTCGTACAAGACAAACCACGCATGACACTCTAAATAACTGTTCGTATGCTAAGCGAGGATTTCTCTTAGTCACCGTGTCTGATTAATGTGTGCTTAAAATAAACAATTTTGGTTTCTTACTTGCGCAAAGACTAGTTCACACACAACGCTTCGATAAAAATGACCTGTGAGATTGAGACGTAAATAGTTAATGTAGACAGACATGTTCAGATAAGTTACTAGGGCGTCTAGCGAACACAGGTCTAGAGAACTTTTTTAAAATAAAATATTTTAGTATAAGATTAAATGTGCGAGTTTCAATGTCAGAAGACCAACAAATTATGCATTACTTTGCCGTCCGTAGCCGAGATTCTCTCGATAGCTATTATAAGCAATTTTTCAACTATAATCGACAGTTGAGTTGTTTATTAGAGTAATGTTAAATAGCCAATAAACGATTCAATGTTCCAACATAACAAATTATTTCGTGGCTGAAACACAACTTTACTCATTCACTGTACATGTATTGGAGCAACATTTTTCTGATACCGAAATGTAATTTGTAGGTCATCACATCGGAGATTAAAATAATTACCACAGTTTATGAAACGGCCTGTAGCAAAATTCAGTGTGTCCACATTCCATTTTCAGGTATTTACGACCAGCTCTTGGTTAGAAATTATTTTTTCCTCAAATAAGTTTTGTTGTAATTCATTCAGGAAATTGTTTAGTTGATAGTGGCAGATGTCTTAACTAGCTAGTTGCAACTGTTAGTAGTCATTTTGCTGGTTGCATTGACGTATAACGTAAGTCTTAGTATGAAGTTAGCTTTGTAGTCACGTTTTTGTAATGTCAGCAAGAAGAGGTTGAGGCATCTGATTCGTCTTTTAATCAACTACTAAATGTGGAACAGTTTTACAAAATTACGATACTTTTCCCTCTTATTGACATTCTTGTCCAAGAAATACGAGACCGGCTAGCTGAAAACAATTTAGATGTCCTAAATCACCTGAGTAACATTCTGAGTGAAAATAAAGTTAACACCTCTAGTGTCGATGTTGTATGCAACTGCTACAACCTAGACAAGGAATGCCTCGTGGCAGAACTTCAATGTTTTTATAACATGGAAATTATTCAGAACAAATGCATTGAAGAAAGAGTGGTTGCGTCTGCATGTGTAGAAAATAATGTGAAACATATTTTTCCATTCATTTTCGAGCAGTTTCGTTTGTATCTTACCATACCTATGAACTCGGCTACTTGTAAACGATCCTTTTCATGTGTGAGACGGTTAAATACATATTGCAGGAATTCTTTAGCGCAAGAAAGGCTCTCTTCTTTGGCTCTGTTAGCCATTGAAAGAGACGTAAAAATTGACATATCGGATGTGATTACTGCTTTTAATTCAAGTCGAAAGCGAAGATTACATTTTCAGTGAATGAGAAAAAGTAGAAACAACTTAACTGAAATGGTGTGTTAGATGAGCGTAAAGGGAAATATGTCTGCTGGGGAGTTTGATGGGTTTGCGGATGGTGTTAGGGTACTCCGCTCTTTGTCCTCCCTGCTTAATAACAGCATCCCTCGGCTAGACAGAAAACTCCGGTGGATTCTGGGTGCAGAAGATGCGAGACATCAACTGTGCACTGTCCAGCATTTCCTCCACCCTTGCAATCGTCGTAAACTGCAATAGGGTGTGATGCGAATATGTAGCCTCTTACACTCAATTCCTTCTCCACCTCCTTGTGGTCAGGGCTGGAAACACTGTGCTTCGCACAGCGACTAATGGAGTGAGGTTGATGACGAGCAAGTGACCCCGGCCCTGCTCCCTCCTTGTGCACGAGGAAAAGATCTGCAGTCTGGTTTCTTAGGTTTGCTTCCAGAAGCTAGTACGGGAGCTCCAGCATGCTGTGCAGCCTACGAACAGATTGCATGTCCTAACTGAGGCACACAGTAGTGTCCTGTAGTGCGGATCTCGAGCAATGTTGATCTGGAGAAGAGGTTTGGAGCTCTGGAGGGTGGACATTTACTCGGATGAAAACTCAGATGCATAGTATTTTCTAGTTACTCAGGAAATCGGCGTGAAAAGTCCAGCCTAACATGTGTTGGACTCTGAGTGCAGGAGGTTCAAACTTCTGCTCGGGAGTAGACTACAGGGTGGTATGGCCTACCTAGTAAGAAGAACTGTCCACGAAGATATTTCGTAAAGGTAGGATAGACCTTGCCCTCAGCAAGGTGGTTTTCTGCGGCACAACCTGTGGGTGGTACTTATGCCAGATAAGTTGATTTTTACTACCAGCCACCACGATTGGAAGGAGCATAATCTCCTTCTGCAAGTGATATTCAACTATCACTGTCAGCTTTATGTTTTCGGCTGCACAGCTATGTTGAGTTATGGTTGCTATAAGGGACTGACTGGTGAGGAGTGATGACCCTCCCAGCAAAGGTCAACAAGGTGCCTCCTGTAAAGCCTTAGAGATCAGGCACAGGAGGGCTGTGCTGCCATACATCGGCGACAGCGATGCCGAATACGATGTGTCTTTATTCTGATGCTATTGATTCTGAGGTGCAGCCGAGCAAAGTCATGTCTGCCCATTAATTTCCTTTGTACTTCACTGACATATTCTGGAGTGGTACTTTTTCTCTGTGTAGCCATCTGAACAGTAGGCCACTAGGAAGGTGGAGATCTCACCCGAATAACATCTTCGAAATTGTTACTCTTGTAGATTTGATAACTGTCAAACGGTAAGTTAGTAAAACATATGAGCACCTTGGTATCATAGTCCTTTTGGTTTTATGACATGACTGTTGGCAGTTACTGTTCCAGAGTGAAGTTAAGTTTTTCGAGCATCCCACTGGACTGCAGATGTAGTGCTGTGGTTCGTATCTTCCTCATACCTGTAGTCCGGGTTACCTCTCGGAACTATGTAGCATCAATATTCCATATTTTATCTGAATATAGTTCAAGTGACACCCCAAATCTCGAGAAGACATGTTCTACGAGTGCATCGGCTACTGTACAGGCTTCTTAATTTGTAATTGGTGTTACTTTTGGTCGCTTGGTAAAGTAGTCTTGGGCTACATGGAGGTACAGATTCCCATCTTTGTTGTCTGTAGGGGGCTCAGGAAATTTAAATCCATTCTTTCAAAAGGAGCATCGACATTTTACCTCTGAAGATTACCTCGAGGTCTTTTCTTAATTCTTGGCTCTTTCCTCGCTGCAAAGGCATCACGCGTACTGAACCAGTTCTCCATGTTCTCCCAACAGTAGAGCCAGTAGATTCTCAGATGAGCTCTGTCGAGTGTCTTATTAACGACAAAATGTCAACTGATTGCAATGTTATGTATTTCCTTCAGCACTTCTGGAACCCTACAATTTGGCAGGACAAGTGCAAACCATATTTGTTTTATTGTTGCTCAGCCACTTTCTGTACAGCACACTATTTCTAAGAATGAGGGAATTCCACTGTGCCCAATCAGATTTAAATCTAGCCACTTAACTAGGTATCTTCTCCCAGCTAGGCTGTTGGTTTTTTTCCTTCTACTCCAGTGGAGGGCACAGATTGGAGTAATTCAATTGGCCCTTCCTGGTTTCCCCACCACCTCATAACAGTGACTGGTTACCAGATGCATTTTATCTGATCTAAGGGATGTAGACTGCAGTTATAGAGTAAGTTTTCGCCTCCAGCCATCACCTATCTTTGCCCCCCTTCCTCCAGGGCCTGTGTTTACAAGTTTCCCGAAGGCATTGTGCTCACGCCTGACTCTTTCTGCATGCTTCCCCGCTGTTGATGTTGCTGCGGCTGCTGATGTTGATGGCAATGAGCTCGCAGGTGTCCTGGCTGTCCAGAAGATCAGCACTATGACTGTATAGTCGGACGACTGCGAAGATCCATTGCACAAACTCGTCTAACTTGAGGTCGTTGTTGTCTTTCTTTCTCAGCAGCATCGCTGCTCCCACCTACCTCGCTGACTCTCCCTCGAGCGCCTGAGCCAGGGCATCTTGCATACTGTGTAGCAACAATGCGCAGCCCTGCCGCACCTCCACATCGATGAAGAAGTCTATTGCAATGACATCATGGGCTTCATCAATACATCCCTCCAGTGACAGGTGGGTCAGCAGCACGATATCCTGCCACAACTTTAGCAGTGACTCCACTGGTCGCTGTGTACGGTTACACAGCTTGGTGTGGTGGGCGTATCGCAGGTACATGTCGCTGAAACACAGCTCCAGGGCCGATACCAGGGTAGCGTACTCTAGTCTTTGTCGGTCGGACAGTGACTGCAGTATGCTCAGAACTCCTGTCAAACCGCAGGCCAGTTGTTCATCCATGCAGCCATTCAAAGTAGCGACGATGAAGGAACTGTCCTGAGTAGTACCAACAACCAAATGTCACTATTTTAACACAAGTATGGTAACTACAACTATACTATTTTTTTTTTCAGTGTGGTATTCCCGCCGAAGAATCTGACCATCGTAACGTGGCGGGTATGATAGTAACCACCTTCCCGAGAGAAATTTTCGAGTAATCTTCCTTGCAGGCATGGTTACAAAAATGTGTCAAAGGTTATAATTTACTATGCAAATAATATTCTCAGTGATTAAGGTCGCTGCCCACATGAGAATACATAGGGACTTATATTCGCCACTGCTAAGGCATTTTTAATGATATCACTTTCGGACGCATACCATTTGCTGCGTTTTAAAGTGGAAAATATAGCTATACACGAATAAAATTCTATGAAAAAATTGGTTTTCTGGTATTTTTATTTGTTTATAATTTTCAGGGTATTAAAAAAACACCCTTAAGAATCATATAACAATGTGGGTCTCACTGAGGTGAACAAAAATAGTCAGTGATTGCTGGTACTAAGCCCTATCGAATATAATTGTATTTCCCTAACCTTACTATAGCATCAGGGCTTCGAGGTTAGCCAGGCTGCCTGGTGGGTGCTCGTGGCGTGTGCAGCGTGTTTGGAGTTAGGTTTTCCTCGGAGACTAATAAACGTGCGTCCACAGTGCTTTTCTACGAAAAGGAAACACATTTCACACTACTTGTGGAAACGACTTTTTATTCTCAACGCACATTCGAATGATTATCTCAAAGCCTTCAAGTTTGGCTAGAATCAACTTTTTCAGATGGTTGTTTTTCAAGGTATGATATGGGCACCAGATTAGTTCGAAGTTGAGGTCTAAAGTCATATCGAACTTTACCACAGTAACAGTAATAGGATCATTGCTAAAGTTCCACAGTAAAAACGTTACGGTGGAAACACTGCGCGCGTTTACGAGTTTGGACGTAAAGGCTATATCACAGTACTTGTGCCGACCGGCTCCTCGTCGATTTTCTCCTCGCACACAAACACACCTTTCACCAGGCGGCCGTCGTATGTGCCGTGTCTACCAAGTTTGAATCAACTGTGTTAATGGTAAATAAATGTTCCAATTAATTATTGTTAACGAACCAAATGTATAACTTTCATGTTTGATAAAGCTGGCTCGTGTAGAGCTGGGTTAGTGGACTACATGCTAGACGAGGAGGGAATATAGCGTAGGTTGTGGCCAGCTCGCTCTCCAGACTTGAACAATATTGACCATGTCTAGGATGTGTATTATCATTGATCATGTCATAGAGTCCATGTCTCGCAGAAGTGCAGCAATATTAGCTGTTCAGAGAGGTCATACACCATACTAGAGTACTGTTGTTGAAGTCTTCGTATCTGATTTTTGTGCTGTGTGACTAATGCCTTCGTCCCGTCCCTTGTAAGTAACTAGCATTTCCTTCTCTATATGGCAGCACTATCAGCTCATATTTTATTTATTTATGTCCGATCACTCGCTTCATTTTCACCGATCAACAATTATTTGGATTTGTGTTAATGACTAAACACTCATTTTTCATCACACTGACACTTCCTCCCTAACTCACTTCCTACGACTTTATTGAAATTTTCATTGTCAAAAATATTGCCCACAAAAGTTTTGAAGGAATCAATAAACTGGTTTTATTAAATTTCCAGACATAAATAATTTAAGGTGTGTATTTATTTTTGATGGTCTCTCATACATTGCATAACGTCAACATTAAATAGCTAATACACACACACACAAATATATATATATATATATATATATATATATATATATATATATATATAACCAACATAATTTGTGAAATTAAAATGTTTGTGGGAGCTGAAATATATCTGACGTGGTAACAATTTTTGCCTAAGCGATATTAACAAATCGCGATTTTTATTTTATTTTTACAATCAGTGAGATACATTTTCACATTATCTATAACCACTCTCAACTGTGCTTTTTCTAATTGTAATGTCGACACAACAGTATGCTATTGTAAAAGTTAAAAGTGGTTTGTTTGTTTGTGATAAGTGTTATCTCATTTATAGTAGAAATCAGTGTGGCACTCATGACAATACACTTTTGTATATTACACATGTCTATATTTGCAAGGAACGAACTCAGCCTTTCGTTGGCAAAGGAAACATTTTGTTTAAAACGGTTTTATCGAAGGATACGTAATATTCCCGAGTGATTATTAAACTAGTAATAAAAAGCAAACTAATGCAATTAATTCCACCGAAACAACATGGCAGTAGTAATTAAACCAAGAAACTTACTGAAAATAAATAGTTTTATCAAATGGACAGAAGCAATCATACGAAATGTATATTAGTAAACGCAAGCAAAGTGCCAAACCATACATGTTCAAGTTATTTTCAATTAGCTACATGTTTAGCACGTGTTAAATATCAGACTTTATCATCAGAGGGATTGCGATATCATAACACTTGCCATACATTTTACACCAGAAGTCTCCTAGCAGGCGATAATACCAACTTAGCATGAATTACGTGAACATCCATTCCAAAAGCTAATGCTAGCACGTAAAATCCCCTACCCATCACACCGCACCGTTTTCCCCATAGCCAAACGTAATTTCCCGAACATAAGATATGATAAGATAAGTAACTTACTGCCTGTATTTTCCTAACGAAAAATGCTTAAATTAACGTCAAGGCCACAATTTAATTGCTATATAAATCTACTAGTTATAACATTCCACAAAAACCGTTTATTTCGCAAAAAAATTAATCGAAAGCGAAACATGTAATTGGACAAAGCCATTGCGTACCCAGATATGTGACCGGCACCTGAAGATTGAAAGAAGTGAAGCGATATGGGCGACACGGCACGTGCATCTAGTTCGACATTGTCTCTCTGTGCCAGCCACTGAACCGGCATTTATGAGGCGTCTGTGAGGATTTTAAGTTAACTCATACTTTCAAGATGCTCGCTACTGAACACGTGTGTTATATGTCACATGGTTGTTATAGGTGGAGAGATTGAATACAGAACCTTTGATATTGAATCGAGTCGAATTGATACGACACATCCTTATTTATCTCGAGTAAAACGATTTTCTGCAGCGAAATTTTAATTATTGTCAAAACATTTAATAATAGTTACTATACATTAACCACGAAGAAAAAAACCCATTTCAAAATTGACTCCTTATATATTACTTGTGTCCAGCTCCTTGGTTACCAAACGGATGAATCACGTAAGTTACATTTTAATACTTAATAATTGAAGCAAATTTATTTCTAAATGTTTAAAAGAATAAAGGTGAACTTATCGCAATTTAAAAATTAAACTACATTACACGCACCAATTTCCTTACAGTCCAGAAAAATTAGCATTATGGATTCCAAAATTGGGGGAAGTAGTAAATATTTTTAAATCACTGGGGGCATTCCAAATAATAATAAACGAAGTCTTCACCGTTTTCTGAGTGGATCTTTACATACGAAAACCATAAGAAAGCGAAATTGAAGCTGTTTTTACAGTTTCTCGAAAATAATAGGAAAATAAAGTAATTTTGGGCAGACGACAATCCGTTAAAAATTGTAGAGCATT
>PNEQ01012260.1:33024-46778 GCA_003012365.1 Medauroidea extradentata
TATATATATATATATATATATATATATATATATATATATATATATATATATATATATATATATATATATATATATATATTTGTGTGTGTGTGCATACACATATACACACATAAATATTTTGTTTAAGATAACCTGTAGGCCAATTTTTTTTTAAATTTTAAATCAAATTTAGATGTAAAATAATTTTTTACAGTCAACATTGTTCAGCAAAATTTCATTTTACAGAAAAACGCAGCCCTTAGTAAAATGGTTATTTCTGCTGAAATGACATTAAAAACAAAGATCCACTTTTATTTAAAGAAATCAGTTTTCGTAATGGGTATGTAAAATCTGGTAAAAATAATCACATAAAGAATCATCAATACAAATGTTTCAGTACAAAGTTCAAGAGTAACCAAATTATTTAATGCTAGAATAATCAATTTAAAATATTTCACTGTCATTAAAATAAATAAGAATATAATAAAATAATTAAATACAACATGATAAAACCAATAAAGTTGTTGTCTTCGTTTGTAGAAGATTGATCAGGTGTGCCCTGTTCTAAATATTCATGTTGTAACATTTCAGTGTCCACATCCAACTTCTCATGTGGGAGAGGATCTAATGTCAAACGATCTTCAGTGAAATCGACCTCCTCCTCATAGGAAGAAACATCAGCTTGAAGACATTCGTCCTTGATGGGTAATTGGTACAACTCTGTCCTTTGCACTGAGTGCAGATGACAGAGTTTTGATTCCAGCTTTTCGTCAAGAGCAGGCTGCTCGACATAATTTTCCACAAATACATGGAATCTGATTTAGCAGTTCTTGTGATGCTGCTGGTTGTCTGTCTCATTCGGCAGGAGGCCATGTTTGGTGGTCGTCCAGACTTAACTGCTGCGGATTGAGGAAGTAATTTTTCCAAACTTGCACCTGGAAGTACACTCTTAGGGCCGTATGCACAGACCTCCCTACAGGAATAAGGTGGCCTTAAATCACAATAGACGCCTTAATTACAGTGCAAGAATTTCCCTTAATCGATCCTTGACGAAGGCGACCTTAAATTTAAGAAAAGGAAGCAGTGAGAATTAAGGCAACCTAAAGCTAGCCTTTTAGCCTTCTAAAACAAGATGGCTGATGACAGTATAAAAGAGTCTACTTTAATTAATTGTAATAATAATTTAAAGAACAATTTGGATGCATGCTTTATGTAAGTAATGTACATTTATAATTATCTCCGTGTCGAAAAATTTTCAGCGTGTATTTTAACTTCTGAAATATTGAAGTGATAGTCTCATATGTAAACAAACAGTTTAGCTGCATGCTTGCATGATGGAGTACGAAGTGCCGAGGCTATTTGACAAAGATCATTTTTATTAAATTGAACGAGTTGAACATTTTGAAGAACGAAACATAGGTACGTACTCGTCGGTATTTGTGTGTTGGTCACGGCCGTAGAAGAACAGGTCTGGACACTCGCCTGGATATTTGACCCCCTTGTTGTTTGTCTGTAGTTCACCAAGTTACCGAGAATATTGTGTTTTATTGGCGCTGATGTTACGGCGGTCGGACTAAACTCCGCCCACTTACTTTCCGCTAAGATAAACAATTTATCAAAACGTATTTTTTATCAACTTATGAAATACTTTCTTCGTTCACAAATTTAAGAAATGGCTCCAGCTACCTTTATTTACTTTATAAATTTAGCAATGGAAAAAAAGTGGACGGAGTTTGAGTCCGACCGCCCGGATTACAGCGCCAAAAAGTACGACATTCTCGGTAACTTGACGAACTACAGCCAAACAACAAGGGGGTCAAGCAAAATACATTGTTAGATAGGCGAGTGTCCAGACCTGTTCTTCTACGACCGTGGTGTTAGTCAAAACTAAATTAACATGTCAGATGATCGAATAAGACAAATCCACTCAATGCAAAATTTCTCGTATCTTGGTAACGTCAGGATGTGAACTGAATTCAGTTTCTATTTGGGCCCATGCCTCCTTTTTGGCTGCCAGGTTATTGAGATCTGTTTTATATTTTCAGTAACACTAGCCCAAGCATGGACAAGCCCAAGCAAAATACTCCGTTCGTTTTGAGAAAAACGCTCAAACTCCGCATTTGAAGCCATTTTTCTCAATTGCAAAACAAATAACCATAGACAAATAACCACCACAGACAGCATATCAACAAAAGACGTTAATAATATTACACTTCACCCCTATTGGCTGTTTACTATGACATTATCAATGATGTCACCAAGATTCGGGTATCCTCGATGTCGATCGACTTTCCTCGCAATAAGGAAGAGCCAAGACTTTCCTTCCGCAAGGAAAGGAAGAAGGAAGCCTTTTCGTGTCTCTGCAACGTACTTCAAGAGAAGAAGCCCTGCCTTCCTTCCTGAAGGTAGCCTTAAAATAAGTAAAGGAGAATTTCTGCATACACCTCTTAGGAGTTAGTGAGACATAAGTTTTTTTTTTTCGTTTGAAGCAAGAAAACGGGGAGGGCGATAAGTCGACTCTAATGCGTGCGTTCAACACAGCTTCGCCTCTAAGCGCAGAGAACTAAACTAGCGTGCCGTGTTTTCATAGAAAGTGTTTATCAAGAGGACTTTAAGCAGCGACCCTATTATTTTATTTGTGGAAAGTATGAGGTAACGTTCAGTGCAGGTCGCCATCATTTTGATTTACAGTTACGGTTGGTGGTTTTCTAGATACAGCTATCTAAAAAAGCCATTCATACCACTTTTGAGAAGCTTGGTAATTACGTTTTTAATAAGCTAGCAGTATTTTTAAAATGCTAGAGACATAGTGTTAAGTGTGTCTTCTTTTCGTAGACATACATATTGAAAACACGTTTAGTAGTTATAATTTAAAAAAACAATTTTTCGTACCACGCTACATCACATCTCATGCGCCAGGTCAAACTAACTCTTAAGGAACGCTGACGAGCAGCTGCCTTAGCTGTAGGCAAACACGCCAAGGTAATGGGACTTTTTGACAGTGCACTGTGATAGATGAAGGCATGTCTCATTCAGTGATTTTACACTGCAACCAGTGTACAATGTCACAATAAACTTGGCTCTTACCTCAGCAATCTGATTGGTGTAGCATCAGGATCTAAATATGCTTCAACCGTTCTCTGAAGACTGGTGTTTTCCTCGAATGTTTTGACGATTTTAGTTTTCTCCACTTTGAAAAACGTGGACGTGTTGTGATAACCAATAAATGCATGGATGAATAAAATACTCTTATTTGCTTCTTCATATGCAGCTTGAGTGACTAGGACTGTGCATAATTTGTATTTATTTATTTTATTCTATGACGTATAAATTCAGCCTCAGGCTGGTTTACAGTTGGTGCGTGGTTAGGAACTATTAACATTACAGAGCAAATATTAATTATGAATATTACAATACTATTACAAAATAAACTGCATGAATCTTATAATTGTAAACATTACAAGGTTTTATGTAACATTACGTTAAACAAATAATTACTAAAATTGCAATATTTGGAATAAAACAGACAAGTACTAAACTAAACATACGGGGAAAAAGTAGATATAAAAAGAAAAATGGCAAGAAAAAAAAATTGTATGAACTTTCGTAATCATTGTCTATTGGGACTGGTTCTGTAGCAGAAAGGACTCATATTTCTCCCTGAAAGTGTTGTGCGAAATATTTCTTAAATCTCCTGGTAGGTCATTCCAAGCCTTGTTGGCCATATATGTGAACGAATGTTTGTAAATGGATTTCGAAGGGGTAGTTAAAAATAATTTTTATTTCGTGTGTTCTGATTATGTACTGAGATAAAACTAATAAGTCTTTCCAATAAATATGTTGACACTTGGGTATCTATATTTATATATATTTTTAATTGAGTTGTGAAATTATATAATCTTCTATTTTCCATGTTAAGCCATTTAGAATTGAAAAGTGCTTTCGAGACATTATCTCACTTTTTACTGTTAAAACAATATCTCAAACATGTGCTCTGTTACTTGTATACTATTTTGTTGTACTTTGCTTTTTTTAACAAACAGGCCATATCATATTGTATTGATGTCTTTTCCCAGGCTTCAGTAGGAAGAAGGGTTCCGGCTGCTCCTACGCAGTCAGAAGTCATTACAGCGATGTCTTTCGCCACAATGACAACAGCTTCACCCTGTCCAGCGAGATCGATTGCAGTGCTGACAATAGAGTGATCTGAGTCTTCTATTGCCTACTTTACATGAAACTGTGGAGCTGTCAAATTATCAGTGAGCATTGATACAGATGCATTTTATTCTGGTCGTTATGCAGGAAAAATCCTTTCGGCGTGGTTACCATCGTAATCTCATTAAACACAAGCCCATTGCATGTTAAGAGTTCTTCGGATTCGGTCTATTGATTATAATGTGTTTCTCTATTGCATCCTCAGAGTAGAGGTAAAATACAATGGTAGCATTGTGTCCAAAGTGACTCTTAAGACCGGTATTCCTAAACACAACGTACTGCAAGTGCTACTATCTCAGGTTCCAGAAAAGCAAGGATTGAGACCTAACGCGCGACCATATTCCTAAACGTCCTGAGATGGTATCTGATAAGTCACGGATTATTATTTGTCGTCCTGTGTGTGGCTATAAACAAATAAAGACGATGCTGGGCAGTGCTTTTTATAGAACAAGTAGCAGTGATTTCCATCAGCTATTTATCAAAAATACATTTATTTTTTGAAATTTGAAACTTAATGTAAAATATTTAAATTGTTTTAAATTTGAAATAATCATAAATATAGTAATATAGATTAAAAAGTTCCTAACATAACTTTCGAAATTTAAGAATCACAAATAAAATGATAATCTCTTGTGCAAAGTAAAAAAAAAAAGTAAGTTCACTTATTTAAGTTGGTATCTATACTCGGTCCACTCTAAGTTTGCAGCAGAAATATCAATTGATAATTAAATAAATCAAAGCAATTTAATTATATCTTGATTCCCTCACATTGTGATTGTGTTGTAACACAGTTACATTGTATTGTTCAATATTTCAAACGAAATTTAGGCTGTGCAAAAATGTTATTGTCATTCACTTGAATGAATAAGTTGCAACCTTAGAATGGATAGAGTATAGGTGGACGTCTTTTGCACGTTCGAGACGTTGAAATGCGGATGCTGCAAGATCGAGAAAGCAGGCGCACCGCGCATTACTCTAACCTCTAGGCGCAAGTCACTAACTGCCGTGCGGTCTTCTCGCCAACAACACACCTCTACGAGACATAAGATATAATATTGACGATAAAGGTGAGTTGTACACGCCTGTACGCTATAGAAGACTCTGCAACAAGCTTTCAATGCCCACAAAGCACCGCAAAAACACCCATTTTTGTCATTTTGGCCGCTTGACAATATGCTTAAATGATTACTGGTGAACCTGACATTGGAATACACATGTGTAACGTTCTTTGAATAATATTCCTAAGCAGACATCACTCATGTGCGGCCATAATGACTTGCACATGTATAGAGGACCACGAAGGCTTTTCTTTTTTTTTTTCTTTAAGCCTACTATCCATTATCCATTTTGCAAGTTTTAAATGGATTACCGGCAGAAAGCCGTGTTTAGTAATTATGCTAGCACAGGCACAAAGTCATCAAGAGGAGTCGCAAGAAAAGAAGAGGATATGTGCCGTGTATTGATTCACTCGTCCGAGTACAGTTTCAATGCGGCTGGAAGGAGGGTGTGCTGGCCTTCGGGCCTAAAACTTTAAAACTTGTCCCTTTTTGTGTTTCTCAATATCTCCCCCACATTAAAAACAATCAAACATACAGAGCGAACGTAATCAAACTTGGTAAAAATATAGTACAGCTGACTTAAATTGACGTGACTTTTATGTACTTTGTTCATATTTTCATAATGGTGGTCATTTAAAAGTTATTTTCCATGAGCTATATTTAAAACTAATTGTTTGAACACACTCGTTGTTTACATTAACCTATTCAAACACTGGCAACGTGAATATGTTTTCTTGATCATATGAGATATACATATTAACCACGCATCTGAAAATCACCAAACTCGATACATATGTTTGATATTAACGTATTTTTTGTATATCATATTCCATTTTAAACACAGGATGATTCATGTTAGGTTGTATTAGTATCGCGTGGAGAAATTTATGAAAAAGTAAACCGAAAATGTAATTTCAATGTTTCCGTGAAATGAATTATAGTTTAAATTGACTTAAAAATTTGTCTTCTTTTAATAAAATAGACTAATTGATCTTTAATTGTTTTGACACTATTGAGAGCGTTATTTTGCTTTACATTTAAAGAAATTACATTTTGTGGTTATTTTCAGGTTAACACTACTACCGCTGTAATTCACTTCACAGAAAAATTTGACAACATATTTTCGACATATTTTTCATAAGCAATCGCCACGTTAAATTAACACACTTTGTCCCGCATAACTGATAAGGGAATTGTGTATTTAATGCTATTTGAAGATTCAATGTTTATAATAATGAACGTCCTCTAATTTCCAATATTTGAAGTCATTATTTATTATTATTTTCTATAATAACTGGGCCGACTCTGAGCAAATTCAATTTTACAACCTTTATTGTTCAAACTTTGATTAATTAGTTCCAGTTGTTAGTTCACTACGTTAGAAGACAGCATCACATGAAGAAACAAAAACATATTTTCGTATGTTTATATATACTGCGACTCGCCCCTTTATGATCTGGCCGCCGAGCGCACGTTATTTTATTATTCCTTTAATTAACTGGTTCATGTAGGTTTTAATCAAATTGCCCCGACTAACCCAGCGGTTTTACTTTACTTCAGATCACAATTCAATGTAAATAAGTGACCAATCACTCAAACTCATTTTTCGAGGATCCATATAGGTTCAACTACTGAGTGAAACATGGTCGTAAACGCCCTTATTCGCTTCAGGAGTCGAACAACGACCTCCCGCACCGCACTCAGGCCACAAACTGGCTCCTCGGCCCACGGATGGTGATCAAAGCATCTGACGCTCACTGGCCTTTGGCCGACAATCAGATGTGATTACACGCGCAAAAAGACTCTTGGTAACGCACTTCTGGCAGCCTACCGAGACATGAACCCGCGGGACACAGACCCACACGTAGTACGTCCGTGTCTGAGTCCCGGGCTGATCTCTCTTCACCACCGCCGGCACACACGCCAAACGGTGATTTTTTGACGCGGCTCCCTCCAGCCAATCAGGAGCTTTGTTTCTAAATACCGACCTTCCGGCACTGCTCCGAATTCGGGCGATTACGACCATATTTCGTGGTGATTTTATTTCATAAAATCACAGTTTACATTTATCTAATTTTGACATCATTATTTCCTATAATTAACTATACTTATTGCAAAACATATACAAATATTTAAAATTTAATCTAAACGATTGGGAGACGTGGCCGTTGGTTATCTCTCCTCGCCCCACCCACCTGGCAGCCTCGCGCAGACAGAAGGAGGGGCCGCCTGGCACTTTGTCACTGCTGACTACTACACAGCTCCAAATGTTTCCAGATGTGTGTGCGACTACCGCTGTTTCTCCTCTCATCATCTCCTCAGTCCAAAATAATAAATATACATTAATTTTCACAAATCATCCCAATATCATACCTATCACATAGTACTATTTACACAGAGTACAAATAAACTCGAACCAACTCTGTACTACCATTCTAACTTGTTTTACATTCCCGTGATTTGTGATACTAAAACATCTGATACTTAATTCTAATAGTCAGTCTTTAGTGATATTTATTGTGTTTCGGGCTATGCCTATTACATAACCCTCTAGGTTTCCCTGTCAGCTGTAGATGATAGAGCTAAAGCCGCCAAGTTCTTAAGAGTTAAGTTACCCCTCTCTTTTTCCCTCTTTTTTCCCCATATATATTTGTTACCTTTTGGCACTATTTCCACCATACGCCACTGCATTTAATTGGCCTTTCCGCAGCGCTCAATCGGCACTTCCTAGATGATAATCCCTTTGCATTATAGGTGTCAGTGCCCCCTAGGTACCACCGAGCGAAATCTGGGTAGAAATGGTGCATGTCGGAGTTTACAAAAAAAACACAGAAAACATGGGAAGGAGCAAAAAAACACCATTGAACTTGCTTTCAGTCCGGCTCCTACAGTTCGGGTAAGACCAAGGTCGGCTATCCCCCTTCACAAACTACAGGCGACAGACCAAAAACACACAAAAAATATACAACAGCTCTTTCCCCAACCTATTTACAATGTCCTTCCCCAGGATGCTCCACAAAGCCTACTGCCCTGCCTGCGCCTTGCAACATCTCTCCTCAGATTGTCCATTGTGATTTATCTAGCTGAACTGCTCGGTAGTGGTGTGCTTCCGACCCTGATTGCGCGGTGCCCAGTGACGTCGCCTCTATGTGCCCTGGCGGCACTTCGATCGTAGAAACGCGCAGTACTGTCGGTTCATTCTTATGTGGGCACACCGGGTTGCCGACCGTCGGCACCTCATATTCTTGTCCATTTGCAGAGAAACCTAACATCTTCTTCCTGCAATTAATGCACGCCTCTATTTGCAACAGGGTGTCCATGCCAATCAACACCTCTGGTTTCACGTCTCTCGCTACGAGAAAATTTAGGGAGTGTTTACCTCACCTATGCCGACATCAACTACAACCTGCTGGCTAATGACTTTCATTTTGTTGCCATTTACGCCTACTATTGCGATGCCTGAGACAGGTAACATCACAATCTCTTTGCTTCCTCCTTCAGCCTGCAGCTGCCGCAACACAGATTCTCGCATCAAAGAAACCTCGCTCCCAGTGTCAATAATGGCCTTAAACTCGCGCAAGCAAAAAGTCACGCTCACAACATGTGATTTTTCTGCGCCTACTCCGCCAGTCGTTTTGGGCGAATCCCACAAGTCTTCATTTACCGCTTCGTCTAGTGGCATGTTTATTTCGCATCTGTACGCTTGGTACTCCGTCCCTTCCTCCCAAGCACTTAACTGCGCGTTTTCCTCGACCACTGTGTATACTTGGTTCTCGAGCCCCCAGTCAACGATCCCAGTGCTAGCACGTGTCTCTGTCCCTACCGGGTCATTCTGCAACACCGTCGCTTGTCTCACTCCCGCTGTGCGAGTCAACGTGGGCCTCAGGCCTTCTGACCCATTTCGTCGGTCATCCTCTACTCGCCTATCCCCTCTTTCTTTCCGCCATGCTCGTCTGCTCTGTTCCCGTTCCTCGCTTTCTCGCTTACGGTGACATCCCTCGACCCATGCCTGACCTTGAATGGTGCTAGGGCAGTTGCCCGCGATGGATGCTTTCCCGCGATGAAAAAAATCGTCTTCTCCTCCAGCGGTTTCATCCCTCCCTATATCGATAATCTGCCAATGGGAACAAAGGAACGGCCCACTGAGAGACACTTGGAGACGCACGTATCTCTAAGTTAGTAACTACCAATGAGGAGGCTCCGTTTAGCCACGCCTGCAAGGATAGGTACACGGTGCTCACGATATTTCGTCACTTTATGTGTCCGGCAAAAATGTACTACCAGTTCATTGTGTATTCTATCACGAACATTAATGCAAACGAAGGCTAACGACTTGTTTACATTACGATCGACATCTGTAGCACAGTTTATTGCGCGCCAATTGACAATCTGAAAGACTGTTGTCTTGATTTGTTACTATTCCCAGTAAGTTTAGTGCGAACACCTTTACTTTACACCCCGGTATAGGTACAGAACTTTTATGGCCATCCTCATTACTTTGAATACAGTAACTTTTCAGAAATTTGCAACTCTTATCAGAAATTAGAAAAAAAAAAAAGAAAAAAGGAAAAAAAAAGTAAATTCTTTACCGTACTGACATCTAAAAAAAAAAAAAATTTCAATGCCGTGATTTTAATTAAGAGTATTTACTGAATAATATTACTCTTATGGTATGTAATATGGATTCTATACTCTCTTGATTACATTTGACACTAAACTGTCCACTTAGAAGAGTATTCATAGCAAAATTGCATAAAAAACAAAGGAAAATCAATGAAAATAAAAAATTAAAAAATTTAGTTATAGCTTCTGTGCTTTCGCGTTACAGAGTGTGACATTACAAAATCCTTTTTCTGCCTTAACAACCATCAAAAATGTTTTTATATTGCCAAAATGTCTTGTGAATTAAGTACGGAATGGAAATTCTTAGTAGACTTATGCAACATCGGTACAATGAGATACTTAAATACGTACAATGAAACTTAAATCTGATTTAAATCGACGCAATATTTGTAGATTAACTCATCGGTGACAGTTTTGTGAAAACTAAACCGAATGCAAGTTTGCATCATTTTAAATCACTAACTCTTTATGTGCAACACATTAAGTAAGAATAAATGTATAAAATTTCAGGGTTTCATTTGGTAAACATAATTTTAAAACGTGTAAGCATGTGGTAAATAAATTCGCAACTGTACATTTGTAGAATGGAATTGTTTCATTTCGTTAAGTAGAATAATTTCGACATTAGTAGCTAAGAATACTCGGTGTTTAGGACAATCTTCTTCGATTAAATAGGTTGAACTGGACGTCATGGGGCAGTCTAAATATTTTAGGAACCCTTGGAAAGTTATAGGCCTAAAAGTAATGATTTATGTCACTGAAACTATTTAAGTGAGTTATTTCATGAAAATCAATTTGGTATTGTAGTAGAAACACTTGCATATTTTAAAATAACCATTTTAATGTTAAGAAACACACGAAAAGTTTCTAAAAAATAATTTAATACAACCAATATAAAAATACATTTTAAAGTATATCAGTTAAATATTTTCTAGATCGTTGCTATATAAAGCAAGTTATTGCTTCCGGATCCTTGATCTGCGTCGGCGTAACTTTTTACCTGTGAAAGATATTGATAGATAAGTCGGTTAATTGATGTGAAATTTTTTACAACTAGGAGTGTGCTACTAATGCTCCAAATTTTATTTTGTACACTTTATAAAAAAATTACTTAATCAAATATTAATAATTTTTATAAGCATCCAAAGACGTCGTTATCTAAGTATATTATCAGAGTTAGACCTATTACTACACATATTATGAGTACCATTGTTACACATATTATCAGTACAATTACTTCAGACATTTGATATTTCTTCACGTATTCTGTCTGCACAAATAACTAACTAGCTGACAGAAAAAATTCAGTAATGCTGTCGTCAAAAAAAATGTTCCACAGATTGTTTTTGTTGTTTTTGTTCCTGAATACGGAAACACGCCTCAGTTTACGAAATGTAGCATCTATTGTACACAAAAGCTAGCTGTGTTCATCTGTGTTGTCACTAACGTGTTGCCTGTGCTCATCCGGTTTCTATCACTTTGTGATCGTCTGTGTCGTCGTTTTATCGTCCAATTCGTTTTAGTAATTTTCTGTTTCCAACATCTTTATTGTTTGTATATTGTTTCTTTAATTTATTGTAAAGTTTGTAGCTTTCTATGTGATTAACTATCTCATTTTCTAATTATTTAATTTAAGTAGCCGATGAGTACAGCTTCACTGATAACGTCTACAGGTTACTGATAGCAAGAAAATAAATTTCTCATTGAGTATGGTTGATAGTCATTGCCCACTGATAAATTGTCCTATTCATAATTTACCCACCAAGGAAAACACAATAAATAACTTCACCCCATTTTTACCTCCGCTTTTGTACATTTTTATTTCCCTTTAAACAACACAAAGTTGTAACAGGCTAAAAATCGTCGTACAAATTTTATTCTAGTTAATTTTTGCTCAGTATGAAAATGTGTGTTTTTAAAATGTGATTTATAATTGTAATGGTCAGAACAGTTAACTGGAAAATTTGAGAATAAATTAAGTATTCAGCTGGCGAGCGGCGCAGACAGTGACGGTTTTATGGCAGGCCCAGGAGGGTGTCCAAAAAAGTATTGGGGGAGGGGGGAGCTGCCGGCCCGAAGGAGGAGCTTACAGAGGGCTCATACTTTGAATAATTTATATTTGTAAATAATAATTATGTAAGTACTGTGTTTCGAATAAACTAGGTTAAAGACTTTGTGGAATTTCAAAGAAATAAATTTATCAAACAGTTCAGGAGTAAATGCTACACAGAGCTAACGTATTGTCCTCGGAAACGAGCTGCTATTGGCTGACGAGTTTCGAGGGGCATTTTCAGCAGAAGCGGCCATTTTTGTAGATTTGGGTAACTCGCGAAGTGGTCGCCGAGGAAGGCTGACGTGAGATCTCACGGCTCACGATCATAGGAGTGAATTAAAGCCGCGATATTTTTGCATAACCCGAAGTAGTAGGTCCAGTACCTAACCGCACGACGGAGGCTGTCTGGGACCTTGTAATTAACCCTGTGCTGCCGCTAGAGAAGTAAGACACCCGCGTGACAAACATTGGAATAATACTATTACAGGCAGTCACCGAGTAAATAGGGATCATGCGGGCGTTACCGACAGACAATAAATAAAATTACGGTGTATTGATTCCAGTCGTATTTGCCTAACCTTATTTAGACCTTTGGGTGTTTTCCCTTCAAGCCAGAGAAGCGACTTACAAAGTCTCATCTTCACCCAGCTGCAGGACTGTTTGTCACAAATGAATAATGCCCTATTACCGTTAAAATTATACGCATTCTTATAACTTCAATAGGGCCATCGACGTGTGCCGTCTTTACGTATAACTACGCTGGCAGAAAAACCCGTATCACGTGTTGATTTATTTGTACTGAGCCTTTGAGTCTCCTTGACAGCGAAGTCATTGTAAATTTTAACACACAACTTCACTCAAGAACAGGAATTAGGAGGAAACAAACCGGCCACAGCAAACCGAAATTGGAATGGCCTTAGCTAGGGATCAAACCCGGGTCTTCCCGAATGCGAGTCCAGCATTTTACCGTTTCGTTACCTCGCTCGCTCGACACCTATTGTTATAGAATTATTGATCTGTGCATAATTATAAGTCTGGAGTCACAACCACTCGTCGCTTCCGTCAGTTTTCCACCGTTCATTCGTCTGCAAATCGAGCGATCCACAACAATCAGTCATTCGTCCGTCGTAATTCCTTTAAATTGCAAAGTTACCATTGTATATACTTACAATTTCTGTGATGTATAAGAATTTCCTTATATATTTCATATATTTTACATATATTTAATGAATATATGGTTGGTAATAATTGCAACTTCTGATTTTTACCGGAAATAAACTTTGCGGCCATAATTATTGTTTATAATTTTATTTACGTTTCGCATTGAATAAGCGCTATGTACAAATAATTTCAGTTTATGTTTTCATTTTTGTTCATTACCAAAAATATGTTTGTCGTATTGTGAAGGAGAATATCCGTCGCTGTCTTGACATTACTAATAAAATTAAAAAAATAAATAAATAAATAAAAATAAAAAGTCCAGCCTTCTTATTAATAATTAAAACAACAAAAGACCTGTAACCAATTCGAAAAGGCAACTCATTAGTTCGAGTGCCGTCAAAGGTTACAGATTGCCAAGTTTTATAAGACGGATGGATGGAAATATTAATGGCTTCTGTTGGCTGAAGGTCACGAGACCAATGGACAAACGGACGACTGACGAATGCGAGAGATGATTGTGACACCAACATTAGTGATAATCTATCTTGATCAGATCAACTTGCAAAAATTTACCGATTTTCATATTCCAACTTGCTATGCTTAAAACACAAACGCTCCTCGCCACATGTAGCTGAAATAGTAATCTTACAAAAGTTAATATTTAC